>AWOL01S0003490.1:34238-93860 GCA_000715115.1 Nicotiana otophora
GGAACAAAAAGGGGGGGGGGGAGTATGGAAGAAAAAGAGGAGACATACGAAAAGGGAGGAACAGAAAGAAACATCTTTTTTGGTTTTTTCTTTTTTTTTTTTTACTTATTTATTTTTCATTCTTATTTTAATAATTTTTTCTTCTTATTTTAATTATTTCTGGTTCAAAANTAAAATGTTCATATTCACGCACATTATTCGCGTGAATTATACTCACTTTGTCCAGCTCAACCATTATTTTGCCACATGTATTTGGTCAACAGTTAGAGGGGTTTAAAATATAGATTTTGAACAAGTTAAACTGTCTGGATGAAAAAGAGTGAAGTAGGAGGACCGGCATGACAAAGTGGCACAAGTATAAGTGCCATTTAGGTCATTCTACCATTAATCAATTTAAACAATTTCTAACTCCGCGCGAAAAGTCGATAAAGTTAACCCTCGGGCCCACATGCCCGGATTCCGAAAATTTCTGAAGATAAACATTACCCACTACGTTACGAACTCAAATATAAAATTTATTCTCAATTTCACGTCCAATTTCGTGGTCAAAATCCAAAAATACCAAAATCTAGGTTTTCCATCAAAATTCCACAATTTCTATAAATATCCATGTTTAAATACTTATACAAACTATGTATTTAACTTGTAATAGGTAGGAGTCACTTACCTTGTATTTCTTGATGAAAATATCCCCTTGAAGCTCTCCAAAAGCGCCCCAACCAAGTGAAAATTGAAGAAAATAGGTCAAGTCCCGTTTTTATAAAAACTTCACTACCCAGCGACCTCTCGCATCTGCGGTCCCTTAGTCGCTTCTGCGGCTCCACAGATGCGATGCTCCTCCTCACTTATGCGGCTTCCCTCGCTTCTGTGGACAAAATGTCCGCTTTCGCGGATTCGCTTCTGCGGTAACATTGTCGCTTTTGCGAAGCAGTCCTCTCTCACACTTCCGCTTCTGCGATCGATCCGCCGCAGGTGCGACTCTGCTTCTGCGGTCCACCTGCTCGCTTCTGCGACCCCAGCCCCAGTCACGCCTGGCCGCTTCTGCGACCCTCTTAGTCGCTTCTGCGGCTCCGCACTGCAGCCAAAACCTCGCAGGTGCGGTTACACCAGATGCCAATTGCTTCAGCATTTCTCCCAAGTCCAAACTCAATCCGTTTTCATGCCGATTCACACCTGAGGCCACCGGAACCCCATCCAAACGTACCAACACATCCCAAAGTACAATACGAACCTGGTCAAACGCTTAAACCACATCAAACAATATCAAAATCATAAATCGCGCCTCGAATCAAACTTATAAATTTCCAAATTCTATATCTTATGCCGAAACGTATCAAATCAAGTCTGATTGACCTCAAATTTTGCACACAATTCATAAATGACATAACAAAGCTATTTCAAAGCTCGGAATCCCAAACGGACATCGATAACATTAAATCCACTTCAATTCAAACTTAAAAATTTTTTAAACTTTTAAAATACCAACCTTCCATAAGAAGCGTCGAAATGCTCCCCGGTGATCCGATACTCAACCTGAACATATGCCCAAGTCTGAAATTATCATGAGAACCTATTGGAACCTCCAAATCCCGATTCCGAGGTCGTTTACTCAAAAGTTACACCTTAGTCAATTCTTCCAACTTAAAGCTTCCGAAATTAGAATTTTCCATCTGAATCAACTCTGAACTTTCCCGAAATTTAATTCCGACACACGTACAAGTCATAATACTTGAAGTGTAGCTACTCGAGGCCTCAAACTGTTGAACGACGCGCTAGAGATCAAAACGACCGGTCGGATCGTTATAGATTCACTGGCAGTAGCATTTTTAAAACACGGGACTTAGGCTCATTTTGTTCATTTCTCTCAACTCTTGGCCGATTTTAGAGCTCTTTGGAGAGGGTTTTCACCTAACATATTGAGGTAAGTAATTTCTACACAATGAAAGTTTAATACATAGATTATGTATAAATTTTAACATGTAAATTGTGAAAATTTTATGATTTTGTTGAAAACCCAGGTTTTGGTTAAAATGGGATTAGACCACGAAAATGATTATGGAATTGAGTAGAAGCTATATATTTGTGTTCGTGAGGTTATGGGTAATATGTATCTATAAAAATTTTCAGAATCCGAACATGTGGGCCCGGGAATGACTTTTAGGAGTTTTCCAAATTGGGTTAGGTAATTACTTTAATAATTAAATTATGAACTTTTGAGCATATATTGATTAGTTTGTACGACCTTTGACTAGTTTCAGATTGCTTGGCACCTATTTGAGGAAATTAGTGTGGTTGAAGAGCCGAGTAGTGAACTTTAAAGCGAGGTAAGTCTCTTACCTAACCTTGTAAGAGGGAATATCCCCTAGGTGTTTAAATTGATTATTTGATAATAATTGTGGGTGTTACATACACACTAAGTGACGAGAGTCCATACGTAGCTAAAAATCATGCTTATTTTCGGGTAGACTTAGGACTTTACCATGCAATACTTGTATTATTTGAACCAAACTTGTTAGTTTAATTACTTGAATTTATAATTGAAATTGGAGGGCCAGTCGTAGGTGCGAGCTCGCAGAAGCGAGCTAGCAGCCACAAAAGCCGCCCAGCTTAGGCAGCCCGGGAATCACAGATGCGGACGTGGTGGGCGTAGATGCGCGACCGCAGAAGCGGTCAAGGGACCGTAAAAGCAAAGAAAGGCGCATGTGCGGCTCTCGCGCCGCAGGAGCGGGCTCGCAGAAGCGAACTGGTCTTTCGCAGATGCGTATTTAGGTCAGCCAAGAGAGGACCGCATCTGCAATGACCCTTCCGTAGATGCGGCCTTTGGACCGCAGATGCGAAAGTCCTGGAGGCAGTGAGGTCATTTATTTCGAACTTAGGTCATTATTGGTTCATTTATTTCACTTCTTGGGGCTATTTTTGAGCTTCCTAGAGAGAGATTTCCACCTAGATATTAGAGGTAATTAATTTCTATCCAATGTAAGTTAAATACCTAGATTATGGGTAGATTTTAATATGTAAATTTGTGAAAATTATGGGTTTAGATGAATAACCCTAGGTTTTGATAAAAATGAGATTTAACCACGAAAATGTTTATGGAATTGAGTGAAAACTATATATTTGAGTTCGTGAGGTTATGGGTAACAACTTTCTTCAAACATTTATGGAATCCGGGCACGTGGGCCTGGGGGTTGAATATTAGGAATCCTTCAATTGGTGTTGGGTAATTACTTTAATAGTTAAATTATGAACTTTTGAGCATGTATTGATTAAATTATATAACATTTGACTAGTTTTGGATTGTTCGGCACTGCATTGAGACTTTAGAACGAAATTTTGAACCGAAAAGTGAGCTTTGAGACGAGATAAGTCTCTTGTCTAACCATGTAAGAGAGAATTTACCCCATAGGTGATTTAAATTAATAATTTCTTCTAATTGTGGGGGGGCTACGTACGCACGAGGTGACGAGAGTCTGTGCGTAGCTATTAATTATGCTTATGTCCAGGTAGTTTAGGACCTAAATCATGCATTTCTTGTAATGTTTGCACCCTACTTGTTATGTAAAGTGCCTAAATCACATTGGAACTTGTTAGAGGAATTGTAAAGGACTAAACCTCACTTACTTGAATTTTGAGCGGAATACTTGACCGTTAATGGGAATTGTGTATTAGCCTTGTAATAACTCCTCGGTAGTAGATAGATGCATCTATGGATCGTGTCGCACGTCCCTCGGCAGTGTACACGTTATTCTTGATCGGTCCGTACGACCTCGGCATAATCGTGCGTGATAGTACTTGGATTTTTAAATGTTTATATTTGATGTAATTTCATGGTTTGAGAGGTTAAAATAATATTTGACAGAAAGTTATTTGAGATTTATCATGTATAAAGGAATTGTTTATTTCCTGGTTGTTATTGAATTATTGTAATTATATGCACGACCCATGATTATTTAGAACTTCTTTATTTATTATTGTTGGACAATAGTAAGTGTCGATATCGACCCCTCGTCACTACTTCTTCGAGGTTAGACTTGATATTTACTGGGTACATGTTATTTATGTACTCACGCTACACTTCTGCATTAACCGTGCAGGATCTGAGGCGGGTGCATCTGGCGGTCCTACCGGCGCGCATCCCTGATATCCCGAGCCCAAGTGGTGAGCTGCTTCCTGAGCCGTTCTGCAGTCCCTAGAGTCTCTCGTTTGTATTTACATTCTGTCTACTTTATTTCGGAAAGTAGTTACAGTGTTGTATATTCTACTAGTTACTCATACACTTGTGATACCAGGTCTTGGCATACACACTAGTAGACTTTATGGTTTTGGAGCACTTATATTACTATGATTGCCACTCAGTTGTCTTCGTTTTATTTATTAAATTTTCCACTCTTTAATTCCCTATTAACTAGAATTTAATTACTTGAAAACTCCTTAACAGAGTAATAACGTGGTTTAATTCACTGTTGGCTTGCCTAGAGGTAACGTTGGGCGCCATCACGGCCCATAGTAGAAATTGGATCATGACATGTATTTCATGCCTATTTATAATTCTCGCACTTTATATATATTGACCACTAGTAAGTGTCGATATCGACCCCTCGTTACTACTTCTTCGAGGTTAGACTAGATACTTACTGGGTAAGCGTTGTTTTATGTATTCACGTTACACTTTTGCACACATTGTGCAGGTACTGAGGCAGGTGTATCAAGTGTCCGTCCAGATGCGCACCCAAATTATTCGGAGGCCTAGTGGTGAGATGCTTTCCAAGCTCCGTTCTGCAGTACCCAGAGCCTCCTCTTGTTGTATTTATTATTTCTGTCTATTTTACTTCAGACAGTAGTTGTAGGGGGTTCTGTATATTCTACTAGATTGCTCATGCACTTGTGACATCGAGTTTTAGAAATTTCTAGTAGATACTTATGATTTTTGTCTATTAATATTATTATTTCACTCCTACGATTTATTTTTGCTTTATATCACAATGGCTATTTACTCTTAGTTTTTTATTAAATAAAATTCATGACTTTAAAAATAATAAAATAAATAATTAAATGAATAGTTCACTGTTGGTTTGCCTAACGTCTGATTCAGTAATTTGTCCAGACATGCACCTGCCTTGGTTTCTACAGTCAAAGAGCGAGTCCGTCGACTTATTGAGGGGCTCAACTATGGTATTAGATTTAGCATGGCTCGAGAGTTGGAGACAGATACCTCATATCAGCAGGTGGTAGAGATTGCATGGAGTTTGGAGGGTATGCGGGGCCGTGAGAGAGAGGACAGGGAGTCCAAGAGTCCTCGAGGTACTGGAGGATTTAGTGGTGGCCACACTGTAGCTACAACCTGCCATGGCAGAGGCTATGTGAGCCATCCAGTTCACTCGGCACTTCCAGATTCTAGTGGTTCTTCGGTTTATTTCGAGGTCGCAGGTTGCACACTTTGCTCTGCCACTTTCTAGTGCACCTCCTGCCCTGAGTGCCTTCAGCGGTCAGTCCAGCCGACCAGGCCTGAGCCAGTCCCAGTAGCCACGCCCATCGAGAGCTTGATTTGAGTGTGGTGATAACTGTCATATGGTTAGAGGTTGTCCTAGACTCAGGAGGGGTGCACCTCCACAGACTACTCAGGCTCTACTGATTCAGTCAGGTCCACAGACTTCTCAAGCCATCATTACTGCCCAGTTGCCAATCCACCCACACAGCTAGCTAGGGGTAGGGGACGGGTAGGTAGAGGTCGCCCTAGCAGGACAGATTCTATGCTTTTCCGGGTAGGACGGAGGCAGTCACTTCAGACGCAGTCATTACATGTATGATTTCGGTTTGTCATAGATATGCACCAGTCTTATTTGATCCGGAATCCACTTATTCATATATGTCATCTTACTTTGCTCCGTATTTGGATATATCTCGTGATTCTTTGAGTTCTCTTGTTTATGTGTCCATGCCTGTGGGAGATTCTATTGTTGTGGACCTTGTGTATCGGTCGTGTTTAGTTGTTATTGGTAGTTTTGAGACCAGAAATGATTTATTATTGCTTAGTATGGTAGACTTTTATGTTATCTTGGGCATGGACTGGTTATCGCCCTATCATGATATTCTAGATTGTCACGCCAAGAGTGTGACAATGGCTATGCCAGGTTTGCCACGGTTAGAGTGAAGGGGTTCATTGGATTATGTTTCTAGCAGTGTTGTGTCATTTATAAAGGCTCAGTGGATGGTTGAGAAGGGGTGTGATGCTTATCTAGCCATTGTGAGAGATGTTAGTGATAATACTCCTACCGTGGGGTGAGTTCCGATGGTGAGAAACTTTCTAGATGTATTCCAGCGGATCTTCCGAGCACGCGGCCCGATCGGAATATCGATTTTGGTATTGACTTATTGCCGATCACTTAGCCCATTTCTATTCCACCATATCGTATGGCCCTAGCAGAGTTGAAGGAATTAAAGGAACAATTGCAAGAGTTGCTTGATAAGGGTTTCATTTGGCCTAGTGTGTCATCGTAGGGTGCTCCGGTCTTGTTTGTGAAAAAGAAGAATGGTTCCATGCGCATGTGTATTGATTATCGACAGTTAAACAAGGTTACAGTGAAGTACAGGTATCTAGTACCGCGCATTGATGACTTATTTGATCAGCTACAAGGTGCCAGAGTGTTCTTAAAGATTCATTTGCGGTCAAGTTATCATCAGCTAAAGATTCGGGATCTGGATATTCTGAAGACTGCCTTTAGGACTCGGTATAATCACTATGAGTTCCTTATAATGTCATTTGGGTTGACCAATGCCCCAGTAGCATTTATGCTCCTAATGAACAATGTATTCTAGCTTTATTTTGATTCATTCATCATTGTATTTATTGATGATATATTGGTGTACTCCCGCAGCCGGGAAGATCATGAGCAGTACCTGAGGATCGTGCTCCAGACCTTAAGAGAGAAGAATTTGTATGCAAAATTCTCAAAGTGTGAATTCTAGCATGATTCGGTGGCGTTTTTGGGACATGCGGTATCGAGTGAGGGGATCAAGGTAGATTCGAAGAAGATTGAAGCTGTTCAGAGTTGGCCCAGACCGTCTTCAGCTACTGAGATTCAGAGTTTCTTTGGTTTGGCTGGGTATTATCGCTGTTTTGTAGAGGGTTTCTCATATACTGCTGCACCTATAACTAGATTTACCCAGAAGGGTACTCCTTTCAGATGATCCGAGGAGTGTGAGGTGAGCTTTCAAAAGCTCAAGACTACTTTGACTACATCCTCAGTGTTGGTGTTGCCTACGGGCTCGGGTCTTATACTATTTATTGTGATGCATCACGTGTTGGTCGTGGCGCGCTGTTGATGCAAGACAGTAGGGTGATTGCCTATGCGTCTCATCATACTAAATGACTTGTTTAACACTTGTTCTACCTGTTACTTAATAAATTACTTTCATGCTTTAGTTGAACTTGTTTCCCCTTTTATTGTTACATGTTATCTCTTTCATTATTTATTATCATTATTTAAAGTCATTATACATGCTACCTCTTTCATTGTTGATAGCATTATTTAAAGTTATTTTACATGTTACCTCTTTCATTTTTGATAGCATTATTTAAAGATATTTTACATGTTACCTCTTTCATTGTTGATATTATTATTTGAAGTTATTGTACATGTTATCTCTTTCATTGTTGATTACCATTATTTGAAGTCATTGTTACATGTTACTCTTCCATTGTAAATTATTCTTATTTAATGTCATGGTCACACATTATCTTTCTCATTGTCGAGTTATTGGTGTTGAAATTGTGAAAGTCGATATCACGTTGAGGCGAAGTTGTTATTTGTTGAGACATCTTTCTTGTTGAGAATTTACATTCATTGTCATTGTTGATATTCTTGCACACGTTATGGTAGAGCCATGGGCTATTATTGTGGAAACATTAATATTGTTGATTATTGGCAAGTTGTGACATATAGGAACTTGTGGTGCGAGTTGTTATTGTGATGTGATATTGACGCGCATAAGGTAGTATAAGGCTAGGGGTTAATATGCATGCAATGTCATAAGGTGGGACTTATGTGTGTGTTTCTTGTAAGGGGATTACGTGAAGCGACGCGGCGTCATAAGGCGGGCTAAAGTGCGTGTAGCTAGTTCGAGAAAACAGTTTTCAAAACTATTTAAATGTGAGGCTCACGCGGCGGTATAAGGAAAAATTGTGATTGAGATTGTGAATTGTGAATATGAGGCAGTACCTCAGTTATGATTCTTATTGTACACGAGGCGGTACCTCGTTGTGATTCTTGTTGTTTATCTCATGTTGCAAAGAGTTTTGGTAGGAACACTTCTTGTTATTTTGTTCTTCTTTATTCTATCAGTCATTGTCCGTATATGATCATTTTGGTTCTCTTTAATTGATTTCTCTATGTTATTTCCATGCTTATAATTCTGTTATTAGTTCATGCTATTAACTTGTTTTGTATCTGTTATTTCTCCGCCTTCCATAATTTATCCTTATTATATTTTCATACTGTTTATTTATATCCTAGTAGGTGTATTGACCTGGCCTCGTTACTACTCTACCGAGGTTAAGCTTGATACTCACTGGGTACCGTTGTAGTATACTCATACTACGCTTCTGCATACCTTTTGTGCAGATCTAGGTACATCTGCTCATGCCAAACGTTAGTGATCGACTGTTAGCTGCTTACGGAGACATCAAGGTATGCCTGCTCGGTGTCCACATGCCTCGGAGTCACCTTCCTTTATCTTTTCTTCCTGATGTATTTTCATTCAGACGGTGATGTAGTAGATATTTTTGCTTACTCTGTAGAGCTTATGACTCAGTTCCACCGATTTTGGGAAAGTGTTGTTGAGATTCTGTTTCGGGAGATTTTATGAGTTTATTAGACTTGTTTTAGTATTTCTGTTAATTATTTCTGTCAAACTATTATTGAATGTTAGGCTTATCTATTCATAGAGGCTAGGTGCCATCACGACATCCTGCGGAGGAAAATTGGGGTCGTGACATTTTCATGTGTAAACTCTGCTAGTGGATTTTATATCCGACACATGAAATAAGTTAAGCGAAAGTCTAAAGGAAATAATTATTAAATTAAATTGTCAGTAATATAATTTAATTAATTAGTATCTGAATCTTAACATGGAGAGTTAAATAAGGAGTGCAATTATAAAATTTTAGTGGAATAATTCATAATTTATTATGGCGGATATTAATTTCAAAAATTAAAAATTAATTTCATAATTGGAAGCCTTGTTAGTTAAATTATGTTGTCCCTGTTGTGCCTAAATAATAAAAAATAATGGAATCATTTTCTTGGTGGAAAAGAAAATCCAACAGATTATGAAAAAGGGTTTTAACTCTTAAAACTTATGCTATAAATATATAAGGTTTTTCACCTAGAGAGAGGAGAGTGATGGTGACCGAAATTTTCAATCATATTTTCCTAGAAATTTCGCTCACATGAAACTGCTATTTTCGGATATTATTTAGGTAACACAGTAGAAGACTGTGGAACGTTCTGAGATCGCGATCGTGCGAGTGATGAAGATTCCATTAAGACGTTGTGGAACTGAAGGTTCATGTGACTGAAAAGTTGTGTTCACACTTAAGAGTTAACCCGTAAAACTCCGATATACTAATTATCTAAATTATATGTGAGTTTAGTATTGGGATTGCTTCCACTGCTTGTAATAATCCATCATATATAACCCCGAAAAAAGAAGAACCCATGTATACTTGTTTGATCTTATATCTATTTTTAACTATTTATTATATGATATATATGAAAAATGGCATTTCTCCACTTTATTTAAGTTGTCACGCTTAAGAAGAGGTGACCTGGTAAATTAGGATCGCAAACGTTGAATACTGTTGCCTTTTCAAGAAAAACTATTGTTAATTTCATTATTTAGCAAAGAGATCAGATTGACTACATATTGTTAGTATGTAGTGAACCTCACACCTATTTCTATGAGAGGCTATCTTTATCTTTTATTTTAGTTTGATTGTATGTAACCCAAGTTTGTAGTTATGCTAGCACCAGGTACTTTAAGTCTAGTCCTGGCTAGATAAATTTTGATAAGCCGATTTTAAGAGGTTTTGTAACCTGTTTATTACTCCCCTTTCAATTTATGTGAACTTATTTATTTTTTAGTCTGTGCAAAAAATAATAATTTATTTCTCTATTTGGAAATAGTTTACCTTTATGTTATGATTTATAGCTACACAAAATGTATGTGCCTCATTTTACACGACAAATTCTAAAGTCTTCTTTCTTTTCTTACACTTCGTACCCAGTCAAATAGGTTCACATAAATTGAAACGGTGGGAGTATTATATTAACTAATACAGTGATGTATGATTTAAGATCGTCAGTTGCGATCATGACAGTTCTCTGTTTAAATTGTAACACGATGAGTCCTCATTATCCATGGCTAAAATGGAGACTTCATGAGTAGACAAAGCAAATGCTTGAGCATGAAATGATTCCCTCCGTTTCAACTTATACGCCATACTTCAATTCGGCACGGAATATAAGAAAAAAATTAAAATTTGTGGTCTTTAAAGTTTAAAGAAATTAAAAGTTTTACGGGACCATAACATTATTTGTGTGAGAATAAAAATTTCTCAATAAAGATAAAATACGTAAAAATAAAAATTTTAAAGTCAAATTATTTTCAAATTAAGAAATATGTCATTTTTTGGAACAAACTAATAAATTGAAACAGATGAGTAATATATATGCCTTTACTTTATCTGTTTCTTCTCTGACTTTCGTAGCGCAAAGATAATATATATTTCAAGGTACCGTATCTGCTTGTTAGGCAAATCCATTTCTTTATTGTATCTTCGATACTGATGTTGATTGCCTAAGCGCTTGGAAAAAGTCTCTTTCTTTTTTTTTCAGCAATCCGCTATAATTTATTTTTCAATCAGCTAGATGTCGTGTAAGACATATCTCCACATAATACTTGCACATCTCCATTAATACTCTGGGTTGGATGATGAATTTAACAATAACAATATCTCTCAATCCCAAGAATTAAAATTGAAGCTAACTATATAAATTTTATGCCATTACTTTTTAAGTCCCTCTCAGTCCAATATTCTAAAATAGATAATATATAAAACTAGTAGTTAGAGTAAATGTGCTTAATTGGCTCAATATTTGTATCACTGCAAAAAAGAAGGGGAAAAAAGGGTTTTAGCCGCGTTAAAACACGGCTAATTTACGAAAAGAACGTAGGTAACATATTAGAGAGACATAATACTAGATCTTTTCTTAATGATTTTTATAAATGAGTAGAGAAGTGTCATATTCATAAGAAAGTTGCTTGGTGACCAAGTAACTAGTCTTGGTGGCCAAGTAACAAATTTTGGTGACCAAGTAACCAATCTTAGTGCCCAATTAACTAGACTAGTTTATGACTAACTAACTTGCTCCCAAGTAATTTCATAATACATGGACATTCATTCTTAATATTATTTATAACGCTCCCCCTTGAATGTCTATTAGTAGATAATGTGACTCGTTAAAACTTTACTAGGAAAACTCCAGTGGGAAAAACTTTTAGCGAAGGAAAAAGAGTACACATATTTTATAATACGACTTTTGGTTGCCTCGTTAAAACCTTGCAAGGAAAACTCAATGGGAGAAAATCTTGTAAGGGAAAAAGAGTACAACACGTATTAATTCCCCCTGACGAGAGCATCAATTCATATCTTTGAGCATTCGCATCCCAATCTTGTACACTAGCTTCTTAAAGGTTGACGTTGGTAGAGATTTGGTGAACAAATCAGCCATATTATTACTTGAACGAATTTGTTGCCTATTGATATCACCATTATTTTGAAGATCATGTGTGAAAAATAACTTTGGTAAAATGTGCTTTATCCTATCTTTTTTTATGAATCCTTCCTTCAATTAGGTTATGCATGCTACATTATCTTCATACAAAATCATAGGTATTTTGCCACTTTAAATCATATTTTACTCGAATAATATGTATTATAGACCTCAACCACACATATTCTCGACTTGCTTCATGAATAGCAATTATTTCAGCATGATTAGATAAAGTAGTCATGATTGATTGCTTAGTCGATCGCCAAGATATGGCAGTGTCTCCACATGTAAACACATAGTGTTTGAGATCGAGCCTTGTGTGGGTCAGATAAATATTCAGCATCGGCATAACCAACAAGATCGGGGTTGCAATCATTTCCATAAAATAAACTCATATCGGTAGTCCCTTTTAAATACTGCAATATGTGTTTGATTCCATTTCAATATCTCCTTGTAGGAGCAGAGCTATATTTTGCTAAGACATTAATTGAAAAAGTTATGTCAAGACTTGTAGTATTATCAAGATACATTAGTGAACCAACTGCACTAAGATATGGTACTTCAGGACGAAGAAGCTCTTCATTCTTTTCTTGAGGTTGGAACGGATCCTTATTCACATCAAGTGATCGAACAACCATCGGAGTACTTAATGGATGTGCTTCATCCATGTAAAATCGTTTAATTACCTTTTCTATGTAGGCAGATTGATGAACAAAAATTCCGCTCGCCAAATGTTCAATTTGCAAACCGAGACATAATTTTGTATTTTCGAGATCTTTCATCTCGAATTTCTTCTTTAAATAATCAATTGCCTTTAGGATATTGTAGAAGTTCCAATAAGGTTTATGTCATCAACATATACGGCAAGTACACAACAAACTCCGATGTTATTTTTTTATAAAAACACATGGACAAATGGCATTATTTATATAACATTTTTTTAATAAATACTCACTAAGACGGTTATACCACATTCGTCTTAATTGCTTTAGACCATACAAATATCTTTGTAATTTGATTTAAAACATTTCTCGGGACTTTGAATTATGTGCGTCAGGTATTTTAAATTCTTCAAAAATTTTCATGTATATCTCATTATTAAGTGAGACATAAAGGTAGGGTGTAATCACATCCATTAAATGCATGTCAAGCTTTTCATGGACAGCAAAACTAATGAGATAACTAAACGTATTGCATCCATAACACGTGAATATGTCTCTTCATAATCAACACCGAGCCTTTGTGAAAATCCTTGTACAACAAGGCGTGCCTTATATATTTGTACCTCATGTTTCTCATTCCTCTTACGTACAAAGACCCATTTATAGCCAACCGACTTAACACCATTAGGTGTTTGGACTACAGGACCAAAAACTTCACGTTTCGCGACTGAATTCCACTCTGATTGAATTGCTTCTTACTATTTTGGCTAATCACGTCTTTGTCGATATTCTCCAACATATTAAGATTCAAGATCCTCACTATCTTGTATAATGCTAGATGCAACATTATATGCAAAGACATAATCCACCACTATATCTAATCGATTCAAATTCGTCTCAATATCGATTGGATTTATTGATAGTTCCATAGTTTCTTGAGTCACGGGCTCAGTGATTTTCTCATAAATCTCAGGATCGGTTATATCATGGATTTATTTATGAGACTCTTTCGTAGTGTCATCTTGATCATTTGTTTTTCTTTTTCTTGGATTTCGATCCTTAGAACCCAATGGTCTGCCACGCATTAGACGTGCTTTTGACTCATTAGCTATAACACTAGAAGATTGTCCAATAGGGACATCAATCCGGATTAGAATATTTTCTGCAGGGATTTGTGATTTTGTTATCCTTTTCAATTCCGTAAATGCATCTGGCATTTGATTTGCTTTTTTCTGTAAATCAATAATCTTTTGCACTTTTCTTTTAACAAATAGAGGCATGTTTATCAAGATGAGACAATGATGGATTTTTTCACAAAATTTTCTGTTTGGTTTCATTATTTTCTCCCCCTAATTTTGGAACAAATGTCTCATCGAATCGACAATCTGCAAATCGAGCAGTGAACAAATCTTCCATTAATATTTCGAGGTAGCAAATAATAGAGGAATATTCAAACCCAACATATATACCTAACCTTCTTTGGGGATCCATCTTGGTGCGATATTGTTGTACTACAAGGCACATGCACATATACTACGCATCAAAAATTCTTAAATAGGACATATTAGGTTCATGACCCAAAACGAATTGCAACGGGGAATATTTATGATAATTTATCGGTCTGAGACGAACTAGCATTGCTGCATCCAAAATGGCATGCCCAAACATAAGTGGGCAACCTCGTTTTCATTAGCAGTCTTGATATCAATTGCAGGCGTTTAATCAAAGACTATGTAAGGTCATTTTGAGTGTGAACATGAGCTACATGATGTTCCACTTTTATCCCAATTGATAAGCAATAATCATTAAATATTTGAGATAAAACTCAGCAGCATTAGCAAGTCGAATAGACTTAATTGGATTATCGAGAACTGTTCCCGTAATTAAATTATTTGTGCCATTAATTTTATAAATGCCAGGTTGCGAGATGCCAATAGGCACACATGAAACCATCTAGAAGACGCATCTATTAAGGCCATAAAATATCTAAACGACCCATTAGGTGAGTGAATAGGTCCACAAATATCCCCTTGTATACATTCCAAAAACGCAACCTTTGTTGGTGATAGTCTAATAACTAACTTGTCTTGATAATAATAAGTGCAAGAAAATTCATTATTTAAAAGAATCTTTAAATTTTTTAATGGATTTCCATTTCAGTTTTCTATAATTCGTCTCATCATAATTGATCCAGGATATCCCAATCGATCATGCCAAAGTACAAAAATATTGAAATCAGTAATCTTTTGGTTTACGATAGAATGTGCCTCAATTGCACTCATTCTTGTCCAATACATGCTACAAGACAAAGATAGGAACTTCTCAATAACCTTTTTCTGGCCAGAAACATTCTTGGTAACGATGAGATATTCAAGGTTATTCTCATATATTATCTCAATATGATATCCATTTTGGTGGATAGCTTTAAAACTCAACAAGTTCCTCCTGGTCTTGGAGGAGAATATTGCATTATCTATGATAAATATTGTTCCCCTAGGGGCAAAGTTATAGTAGCTCTTCGTGAATCTTCAATTAAATTATTACTACCAAAATTGTAGTAACATCTGCCTCACACATACTTAAATGAGAGAAATATTTCTTCTCTTTGAATATGGTATGTGTCGTACATGAATCAATTAAATAAATATTTTTACAATTAAACATTGATACAAGTTTATTTTGTGATATATCCATATTTGCTTCCTATGGTTTGACATACAAAAAGAACTATACGAATAAACATTAGTATTTTCCGAAAAAAATAAAAAGAAAATAAAGTTAAACCAATGATTCAATAATGACTTTTAATGCAATTTCGAGCAAACTATGATTATGATACAGCAACAACAATACAACCCAGTAAAATTTCACTAGTGAGGTTTGGAGAGGGTAGAGTGTAGGCAGACCTTACCCCTACCCCGGAAGGATAGAGAGGCTATTTTCGGGAGACCCTCGGCTCAATAGAAGAGACAATAATATCATAAAAGAACAAAAAAATAGATCTGTAACAACAAAAGAAACCAGAAAAATAATAACAGTGTCGTAAGAGACAGTAAATAAGTGGAAGGGCAACAACACAATACTATGCAAAACAAAACAAAAAATATTAATGTGAACATAGCATAAACCGCTAGCAGTCTTAGACAAAACTCTATCAGATTAATCGGTACAAAGAGGGAAAAACGCTCGACTACCTCCTAGCCTACAACCCTAATGCTCGACCTCCACACGTTCCTATCAAGAGCCATGTCCTCGAAAATCTGAAGTCGTAGCATGTCCTGCCTGATCACCTTGCCTCAATACTTCTTCGGCCGTCCTCTACCTCTTCTCGTACCTGCCAAACCCAACCGCTCACACCTCCTAACCAGGACATCTAGGCTTCTCCTCCGCACGTACCCGAACCATCTAAGTCTCGCTTTCCGCATCTGATTATGATACAAACAATTCGATTTATTTTTCGGAGTACTCGTTCTATCTATTACAGACGGTTATACATAATTATTCTTTTAGTGACTCAAAAACAATCAATGAAGAAGTTGAACTCAACTATAAAACATTTCCTAACTTTCATATGAATCATGATGTACAGCTTAAAACGGTCCATTATCCTTTTCTAGAAATTTTAAACATATACATATATATTAGCTTAAGGTATAAATTAAGCAAAGATTTAAGACGTTAAACTCTATAAGTAATAGAAAGTTGGTTAAAAGAATTCCAGAAAATTCCAAAATGAGAAAAATGGCTATTGGGCAGTTGGTTTAGCTGAGAAAAGTGGGTGTACAATTGAACCCTTAACAACTAACTCTTGAATAGACAACCCTCTAGTGTCACGCTTTTGGTTGTCTCTTCATTCAGTTGTTTCAATTTGAATTTCAAATGTTGAAACATTGTTTAAAACGAATACTAAAATTATATTTAACCAAAACGAACTAACATTATTTCATAAAATAAATAATACCATTTGATACTAATGATTACCACTCAGGCAAAGAACTGTGATTACATGATGTTTATTCACTAGTATTATGAATAGGCAAAAACAAATATCAAACTACTCAATCATCTTTAATCACGGATCCATCACCGATCAAGTGGTCTATTTTTTCATCAGGGTGCTTAAAGAAGTCTGCCACATCCAAGTGGGTGATGTCAAATTCATTGTCAGAGACAAAATTAGCTTCAGGACCTTTATTCTTTAGAGATGCTTGATAAAGGTCAACCAAATATCTTGGTGTAGACAAATATTTTCCCAATGCCCTTTTCCACCGCAACGATAGCATTTAGTTTCTGAATCCTTTGCCTTTTACTTCTCATCTTTCCCTTTCTACTTTTGGTGGTTATTTTCTTTGGAGGGTGATTAACGCCAGAAAAATTTCTTCCTTGGCCACAGTCACGACCACGAACAGGGCCACGACCTTTCCATGCTTAGCATAATGGGAATACATCTCATTTACTTCGGGCAACGGTGTATACCTAGTGGATCGATTATCGTAATTTTTCATGAGCAATTCATTGTTTCGTTCGGCCACAAGGAAAGAAATCAACTCAGAGTACTTCTTGAAATATTTCTCTCGATACTACTGTTGTAGGACCATATTGGAGGTAAACATTTTTTTAAGCATATCATAGTCAATGATATTATCTCCACAAAGCTTCAATTTACTGAACATCACTGAATTGTATTTAGAAACAGACTTAAAGTCTTGGAGCCTCAGATTAGCCCAATCATATCGTGCTTGTGGAAGTGTGACCAACTTTAGGTTGTCATATCTTTCCTTTAAGTCATTCCACAAAACAAGTGGATCTTTGACTGTGAGATGTTCTATTTTCAACCATTCATCAAGGTGATGGCGCAAGAAAATCAAGGCTTTAACACACTCTTGGGTAGATGCTTTATTTTTATCTTTAATGGCGTCTCCGAGAACCATTGCATCTAAATGAATTTCAGCATCCATACTCATAACATATAGTTCTTGCCCGAATTTTCAAGTGCAATAAACTTTCGTTTTATAATATCAGTCATAGTTAAAAGAGGAGAAAAATTATACTTTAGTCTTTTCACAAAGCTTCTTGAGCCGGTAGAGTCTCGTACTGATAACGTGTTATAGAATAATATGAAATAAAGTAAATCAGAGGAATTTAGAGAGAGGTAATACTAGATCTTTCTTGATAATTTTTACAAAATGAGTAGAGGAGTGTCCTATTTATAAGAAAGTTGCTTGGTGGCCAAGTAACTAGTCTTGGTGGCCAAGTAACTAGTCTTGGCGACCAAGTAACCAATCTTGGTGATCAAGTAATTAGACTAGTTTATTGCTAACTAACTTGCTCCCAAGTAATTTCATAATACATGAACATTCACGTTTAATATTATTTATAACAAATCACAATTTTGTCGAGTGAGGCAAGATATTTTTAGTCACGGTTGTTATTATTATCATTTATGAACAAATTCGAAATTTGAAATTTGTCACACAGGAACCATGGCTATATATGAGGTGTTAGAAATAATTATCCAATTTTTGCCACGCCATAAACCGTGCTAATGATTCTTTTTTAAATTTATTATATTCCAGTTAGCCTCACTTTAACCTTGGCTAAAATGTACTCCCTCCGGTCCACTTTTATTAATTTTTAATTTTTTTTTTAGTCCATAATATTTTAATTTGTTTAAATATCAAGGAATTAACTTCTTATTTTCAAAATTGCTCTGTAAAGAGTCTTGGAGTATCTGTTATATTTCCAATAAACAAATTAAAGAGATAATAAAGGTTAACATGATCAATTTCATTGTTAATTAATATTAAATGGTGAACTTTTTAATGTGTGAAAAAATCAAAAAAATCAATTAAAGTGAACCGGAGGGAGTACATATTTTCTTAGAAACGATTACCGGCATTTCCCTAATACACATACATAATTAAGAGACATCTACTACTCCTTTAGTTGTTATGTTTCTCTTTTATACGCCCCTTAATAAGCTATTTGTAAGAAGAGTTCTTTGATTATTATACCCTTATTTACTCTTCGCATTTAAATTTTTTAAACTATCTAATAAATATTTTTATTTTCAAGAACAATTAATACTAAGAATGAGATGAGAAAAAATTAATTAATTATATCTTGATTTTTTAAAAGGACAAGCATTGTGGACCAATTATTTTTAGTAACCACAATAAGGAGTAATAATGAGATTCGAAAAACAAACCATTTGCTACTAATACTGATCGAAGTCTCATAACTATAATCAATCATTACTGACAAAAGGAAAAGTTTTCCGACATTAAATATTCATAAAAACTTCCATAGTTGCTAGCATACTGAAAATGCAAAATGTTAGAGGAACATAATCGTAGTTCAAGAATATGCTATGCACACAACACGAAAGAGAATCTTAGTTGAGAGTAGATGAGTAGATCACTCACTATCAAATTTAGCTGCAATTGAATTTTTGTTGCTGTTCCTTTATCTCTTCATATCCAGTTAGTTTTCTCTTCCAAACATGTTTCTGTAGGTCTTCAACACGTAGTTGCGACGTATTATTATTAGAGCAACCAAAATTCATATGACTAGTTGAATTCCAAAAACAGCAGCGGAGGCCAACACTACTACCTAAATCACGCACAGGACCTGAATGCTTAGAATTACCTTTATTTATGCTTCCCCCAAAATTAGTACCGCCTCCCTTTAACTCCCCTCAAATTAGCACACCCTTCCATCGTCCCTTGATTCAATATCTAGATGCCTTTGTCCCGTTATTCAACATCTTAGATGCTAAGAATAGCGAGTGATCTTCTTGTTAGCGCATGATTTCTTTCTTATTCCGCTGTCATCCTGCCCATTTTCTGCTCTCCCTTTACCCATTTTGGTGCTAAATCACATAGTGCTCACACTAGATCTTAAGCAGTCAATTAATTAGCAGAGCAGGAATCAATGTATCAGACAAAACTGGCTGTGAATATCATTCTCTTAAATCAAACAACTTTCAAGATAAACTGGAACCGGTGATGGAAAGCTGATAATGATTAACAAGGTCTTAAGACATCATACTAAACTCTGGTAGAGTACAAGATAAAATATAAAAGGTACTGCATACAAAATCACATATCCCCAAAATTGGAATTACAGCAAAAGAGAAGAAAATGAAACTAGTCTGAAAATTCTGGTCGCAACAGTTAAGCAGCACCACCAGCTCCAGCCTTGCCTTTCTTCTTCTGTAGTTTCTTCATGTAGAACTCAAGCTCTTTTCCCTCCAAAATGTACCTATGGAATTTTCAGTTAAAACACATCAGCAAATCAAAAATACTGAAACTATTTTCATGACACGGGAAGGAATGTACTGAGCTTAAAGCTTACCCATCTGCTCTGCCACATTGACCAGGGCGGGAAGAGATACAGGCCAACAGCCTACCACCGCCAAATTGCTCTTCAATATGAGGATCAAGTTTACGATCCTTCTGGCGCGTCTCAATCTTCCTGAGAACATGGTTGCTCTTCTTAGTTTCCTCTGCAGCGGCAGCAGCACCTTCTCCTTCCTCAGTAGTTTCCTTCTTAGCAGGCCCCTTCTTCTTCCTACCAATGTCAACACCATAATGCTGGAGGTACCATTGTTTAAAGGGTGCAGCATCAACTTGAACAATAGCACTCTTGACCAGAGTTTGTGTTCGAACAAGTTCATTGTTTGAGGCATTGTAGACCACATCAAGGATACGAGTCTTGCGTGTGACTGCCTCACTACCCCATGAGTAATTTCCTGTATCCAATCTTAGTGCCCTCCACTTCACATTGCCACCACGCACACGAATTCGTCGGACTGTCTTGTTAGCCGAGATCTTAGTATTAGCAGGCTGGCGGCCAAGTTCATACCTTCAATAAATTGAAATCATCAGAATTCAAAGTCAGGAATGCAGCCAAAAAACAATGATTTACATTATAGTTTCTCTTATCATATTGTAATGATAAAAGATCGGTCTAACACATTGTTCTGCAGGTAAAGGGGAAGATGACTTTACTAACTATCATTTTTAGCTAAGGACTATGTGCTCATATTTTGCCGTGTTGGTTTACTCAATTGCGTTATATTTCAAACTAAATGGCTAGAACTGATTTACTTCCATTCCACTAGATCAAATCAATTGAAACATCCTGGAATAAATCTTTTAATATTGTAGTAGTTAGATTTGTAGTCTCTGGGAACTAATTATAGTTGATCATATAATAAAGATTCACAAAATGTTAATCATTCTGTTACAAATATCTAAGGTGATTAAATCCTGTCCACTTATAAATAAGATGGTTTAGCTTTTCTTTTCCAGATGCATAAATATCTCACATATAAATAAAATCAGTAAATCTTTTTGAAAACTGATCTTTTACCAGAACAGAGAAACAGACACAGATTTATCATGCAACAGCTCCTTCATGAATAGTAGAACACAGGATTCCCAGATTGGAAAACCATGAAGAAATCACTTTCCCTTTTTTCAAGGCCCCTAACCTATCCCTGGTTCGGCTCTCCAGTGAAAAGATTTGAGATACCTTCTACCCTACTAAGCTTTGTAGAAAGCATAATCGTGGATCACGACAAGGTTACTAACAATTTTGAAAAGAACTGCTTCAGCTATAATTACTCTGAATCATATTTCCGAATTCCTTCTCGTTATAGGCTACTTGTCTCCAAAGAAATATACTTGTCAGTTTGAAGGTGGACATTTGAAAGGGATACCCTAATTCTAGGCCTCGTACAATGACATTCACTGGGCTGCTTATACTTCTATCAATTCATACTCAAGCCAAATCATGCCATGAACATACACTTACTAGCTAAAACATATTCTACCCTATAAACTAAAACTGAAAAAAAAGATGGATCAATCGAGGTATGCACAAGCTGGTCCAGTCACCAGTCATAAGAAACAAATCTGATTTTCCAATCACAGCAACTACTAAAAGCTAAATCAGAAGTTCCTTTAACCATAACGCTAAATTAACAATTTTTAGAGCCCAAAAGGCTACAAGTTTTATAACAGAATCGAGCATCATCATCCCATTTCAGTGGTAAAAGGGAAATGCTCAGTACAATAAGAAGATAGAGACAGACACATATCACCAGATATAGTAGAAATGATTACAGCAAAGACAACAGGCAAAAGGGTGTATCCTAATGAAAGACGAAAGCTTACTTTCGCTTCTTCCTCCAAGCTTTTTTCTTGCCACCAGTGGCACGCCTCTTGTGCATAGAATCTCGTGAGATACCTTACATCCATAAAAAAGAACATGATATGTAATTAATAAACTCTCTTTTTTTCCATATAATTACACAAGAGAACATAAAATGAATCTGCAGAAATGGATTGTTAAAGGGAAACGGAAAGAGAAGAAAGAAGAAGAGAGAGGAAATGGAGAAGTTGAGAAGTCATACCCATGGTTGCTGAGAGCTTAGCCGCGAAGAGGCAGACTACACCACTTCTCTTTCACTTTGTAGGTAAACAAACAAGAAGACCTCCAAAACCCTACTTTTAGAACTTCTGCTGCCTCCCAATTCTGGGCCTAATTCATGTTTGGGCTTGACTTTTCTTTTCTCATTTGTGGGCTTATACTAATAACCGGTTTGGCCAACCTTCTAAATTCAACTTAGTTTGAAAAGTATTTTTTCTCAAAAATAATTTTGGTGATAAGCAACTTATATTTGACTAATCAATTTAAAAAATACTTTTGAGTAGTAATAATCTTTGGCTGAGCTTTATAAAATTACTTCTAAATATATTTTTCTCAAAAATGTTTTTCAAAAAAATACTTTTAGGAAGAAGCTGTTTTTTTTTGCTTCTCAAAAATCGATTTTACTTTTACTCAAAAGATTTTTCATTCTAAAAGCTTGGCCAAATATATTAACTTTAGAAAAAAAAATACTTTTAGCTAAAAAAAAAGTACTTTGGGCTAAAAAAATATTGGCCAAACAGGCTATAAAAACCTATTATCAAATCTATTGCTACCTCTTTATCCTGGGCCTTATTGAAGCTTAGGCTTGCTAAGTTGATACTCCCTCTGTTTTAATTTAAATTACACATTTTTCTTATTAGTCCATTCCGAAAAAAATGACATATTTCTATATTTAGAAACAATTTAACTTTGAACTTTTTATTTTACTCATTTTACCCTTAATGAGAAACTTTTATAGCAACACAAATATTATGGCTCCACAAAACTTTTACCCCTTAAGTTTTTAGGACCACATATTTCAAGTCTTTTTTAAAAAAAAAATTGTGTCAAGTCAAACTATCACATCTCAATTCAAACGGAGGGAGTAGTTAGTAGGAGTGACGAAATTGGTCCAAACCCGTCCAATCGGTCCAATGTTTTCACGATTTATGCATATAAGAATTCTTTGATGGGCTTTGTTGTTTGGGAATAAATCTATCACCCGTGGCAAATGCTAGACCAAATTCAACCCATTAGGTAGGGGTGGGCATAAAATCCAAAAAACCGAATTCCGAACCGGACCGAATTAATTCGGTATTTTAGTTTTGGTTTTTTCGGTTCAGTTCGGTACTAAATTTTCGGTATTTCGATATAACGGTATGGTCCTCGGTATTAGGATCTTGAAAATTCGGTATACCGAAATATCAAATTTTTAAAGATCATGTAGGACCTATACACACTATACAATATACACTGTCCGACCCAAGTGCCCAATCCAAAATTTTAATTTTTAATGTGGTATCTCTATACTGCCCAGCCCAGCCCAATAAGACTACTAGGCATCTTTCCCTCTTTCACTTTCTTACCCTCTTACCCTAGTTTCACTTGGAATTAATAATTAAAAACCTAACATCCTAACCTATACTGAAGAGTGAAGAGATCGACTGTGAGAGAACTCAGAGAAGTGAGAACTAAGAAACCTAAGTACTAGAGTGCGATAGAGATGACGCCACTTTTCATTCTTCAATCTTCAACTCTTCAAGACTTCAACAGGTTCATAATTTTTCATTTTTCAATCTTCAATTTTTTTTATAATAATAGTTGTACTGTTCATAACTTGTCATACATACTGTTGTTGAATCTTTTTACACTAATTTCATGATTCTATGATTTTATCCATACAATCTAGACTTTCTGTATTTTCAAAGTCAACTAAAAGTTTGATTCTATTTATACTAATTGCATAATTTTATCCATACAATTTAGAGTTTTGATTTGATCAATATTTTCATAGTCAAATAAAAGTTTCTTTCCAATATGTTGAACAATTATATACATATGTATGTGTGTTGTGTGCATATATATTACTATTTCAGATTTCTAACATTTGAACAGTTTTCAATAGAAAAAATAGTGGTACTTGGATGAAACATTAGAAGACAAAATATATTCTAAGTAAGTTATCATTAATTATTTCTTTTATTCATTTAAATAAATGACAACTCCCTATATTTTTTTATGTACACAGTTATTTATTATAATATATTAACTTATTGTAGATATTTTAAAGATAATATCCTTCATTTAGCTATATTTTTCTATGTACGAAGTCATATAAAACACATAACATGATTAAACTCAATTTATTTAGTTTCAATGGTATCCTTCATTTTCTTTTTCAAAGTGTACCTTCTTAAATTTTGTAATGCAATCCTAGTAAGTGAGCTCCTTAAACTCAATTGTGCATGTCGAGACAGTAGTCTGTAGTTGTCTTCTTGATGGGAATGAAACTTATATTTATTTTAATTTTGCATAGATGGAAGATGAAAGTAGGGTAAGTGATGCCGGTTCAAGTGAAAGTTTATCTATTATTGAAGATAGCAACACCAACACCATTGATACTCAAGATTCTAAGAAAAGAAAAGCCATGCAACCTAGATCCGACGTTTGGAATCATTTTGATAAATTTGAGGTAAATGGGGTTGGTAAAGCAAGGTGTAGATATTGTAAGCAAGCTTATGCTGCTAATACATCTAGGAATGGAACAACAGGATTGAAAAATCATTTGAATAGATGCAAAGAATACCCACCTAACATTGATAAAGATAATAGTCAAACAAAGATAAATTTTCAATCTTGCCAATATGATAGAGGATCATTTTGAAAATTTGATCAAGAAGTAGTTAGGAGGGCCTTAATTGAGATGATAGTTATTGATGAACTACCATTTAGCTTTGTAGAAAATGAAGGCTTTATGAAATTTATGAGAATAACTCAACCACTATTTCGTCTTCCTTCTCGTAGAACAATAACAAGGGATTGTTATGAAGCTTACGGTGAGTTGAAGAAAAATCTAAGAAGGCCTTTTAGAGAAGCACAACAAAAAATTTGCCTCACAACAAATACATGGACTTATTACAAAGAATAAATTATATGTGTTTGACAGCCCACTTTATTGATAGGGATTGGAAGTTGCATAAAAGAATACTAAATTTTTGCCCTATCACTAGTCATAAGGGTGAAGAGATGGCTAAAGCTATTTCTAATTGTTTGCTTGAATGGAAATTAGACAAAGTATTCACTATTACCGTGGACAATGCTTCTTCAAATGATGTCACAGTCAAAGAATTGTCTAAAAAGTTAGATATATGAAAAACTAATATGATGAGTGGTAAACATCTTCATGTGAGATGCATGGCTCATATACTAAATCTAATTGTGCAAGATGGTTTGAAAGAAATTGATACTTCTGTCACACGTATTAGAAATATTGTGAGGTATGTGAGATCTTCGCCTGCAAGGACCTTAAAGTTTAAACAGTGTTGTGCACATGTAAAGGTAGAATGTACCAAAATATTATGTTTGGATGTTCCTACTAGGTGGAATTCCACCTATTTGATGTTGGATACGGCACAAAACTTTGAAAAGGCCTTTAACAAGTTTCATCTTTTTGATGATGGATTTTCTACTTATCAATGTTCTCATCTTTGTGAAGGTGGTAGTAGTGAAGGTCCTCTAAAATCTGATGATTGGGTGAATATGAGGAATGTGATAGAGTTTCTTGCAAGATTTCACGAGCTCACCAAAAAAGTTTCAGGTTCACGCTATGTCACTTGTAATTCTCATTTTGAGGATGTATCTAAATTTTATTGTCATTTGAAAATGTGTTTAGTTAGTGAGGATGAGCATTTGAGAAAAATGGCTGAGCGGATGCAAGAAAAGTTCAAGAAGTATTGGGGTGAGCCTGAAAAGATGAATAAAATAATTTTCATTGCTTCCGTCTTGGATCCCCGTAACAAATTTGAATATGTAGTGGGAGCACTTGAAGAACTTTTTGGGGAGGAAAAAGGGAAGAAAATAAATGATGAGGTGTATGCTTATATGAATTCTTTGTTTGAAGAGTATCTAAAAAAGTATTCAACTGGATCTTGTCCTCAATCTCCATCTAGTTCTACTTCATCTAATAACACATCTAATACATCTAGTAGGAGTGTTTTAACTGCATCATTAATAAGGACGAAGCTTCACTTGAAGAAACAAAAGAAAGACAATGGAAGTGGGGGTGCTAAATCAGAATTGGATAAATACATTAGTGAAGAACAAGAGCGTTTTAGTGAAAATTTTGATATCTTAAGTTGGTGGAAAACACATGCTCCTAGATTTTCTATTCTTTCGGAGTTGGCTCGTGATGTGTTGGCCATTCCAATTTCTAGTGTGGCGTCGGAATGTGCGTTTAGCACCGGTGGCCGTATTCTTGATTCATTTAGGAGTTCATTGACTCCTAAATGTGTGCAAGCTCTTGTTTGTGTTCAAGATTGGCTTAGAGAAGAGAAGAATCCTATTAGTGTTGAAGAAGATTTGAAGTATCTTGAGGAACTCGAGCTTGGTAAGCTTTAATATTTTGTATGTATTTTGGTTCAAAATAATATATCATACTTGTTTAGTTGTTTATTTGTATGACATATTTGGTCGAATTATCTTTAGATATGAAAAATAATGGAAGCACTACTAGCATTATTTGAACTTTGATGTATAGTTGCAACTTGCAACATGAGTGGTGAGTTTAATACTCTATTTGTTTGGTGATATACTTTTGTAGTTTTGTTTTATTATCATCAAAAAATAATATTCTAACTTATGATTTCTATATTTTTTTTAGGTTCAAGTGCAATCATGTCCCGTTCTCAGTACGCTCTCATATTTGGGAACACTTTGAGGTGAAAGAAGATAACGGAGAAGTTCGCAAAGTAGAGTGCAAATATTGTGATCGAATCTATAATGTTCCTCCAAAGAATTGGGGGATGCCCTCTCTGTTTTTGTTACACTGTGTTTAATTCTGCTGTTACTGTTAGAGTCTGCTGCTACTGCTGCACTGTTAAGACTAAGTTAATTCTGTTGCTACTGTTGCACTGTTAGAGTCTCTGATTTTGTTTAATTCTGCTGCACTGTTAAGACTAAGTTAATTCTGTTGCTACTGTTGCACTGTTAGAGTCTCTGATTTTGTTTAATTCTGCTGCACTGTTAAGACTAAGTTAATTCTGTTGCTACTGTTGCACTGTTAGAGTCTCTGATTTTGTTTAATTCTGCTGCACTGTTAATCGTTATTGCATTTGATTTGAAATTTGAATTGTGCACTATTGTATTTGCACACTTTCATTTGCCTTGAATTGTGCACTATTGCTTACTGCTTAGTGTTGAAAGACTAGTTGGAAAATATTTTTGGTCTAAACCTAGGCTTTTCAAAGCCACAGCATACGGGTTTAAACCAAAATATTTAGCGAATATTAAACCGAAATCGTACCAAACCAAAATAAGAAATATCGAACCATACCGAAATATTTTGGTACTGTATTTAGTATACACAATTGATAAACCGAATACCGAAAATACCGAACCGAAATTCTTAAATAACGAACCGAAATACCGAATGCCCACCCCTACCATTAGGTGCCCAAACTCGACCTGTCACATTACCAATCTTCAACCCGATCCTAGATTTAACTAAAAAAAGTCATGAAACTCAATATATCTGTCAGCTCTGAAGGTCCTGTGAAGCAGTGAAAGTGACCCAATTTCTTCAGTAAATTTGCGCCAATGAGCTTTTCCAGAGTCCAGCGAACTACCTTCTTCTTGATTAATCTCCAGCTTCGAGGTTTCATTTTAAGCTGTAAAGTTTTTCTATTTTCTCCTTCTCTTGATCTTTACTTTTGGTGATCTGTATTTTGCTTTTGAGTGGCCTATTGTAATAGGAAGTGAAGGATTCAGTCTAAGAAGAATGTGCAGTAGAAAAGCATCTTGCCTTCACCATTCAGTGATTGGTGAAGATTGAATATTGCAATAAATGTGAAGAAATTACCGTTAAACTTTTCGGTTAGAGCACGTGCATTATTTGTTAAAGTAATGTATTTTCTTGCACGCAACTCAATATATGCTCTTGCTGTGCATTAATGTTCGAGTAAGTAAAAGATATCACGACTTGTATGTAGAAATTTATAACTTTTTTTACTCTCATCCGTCCACTTTTTATTTGTATACTATATTAAAAATATATTTTTACTTTTACTTGTTCACTATACTAAATCAAGAGAAAGACAATTTTTTTTTCTATTTTACCTTTTATCACTAATTACTCATTTTCTAAATCATTTCCTAAGACTTTTGAAAAATATTATATTATTATGGGTAAAATTATAAAATACATATTTCATTTAGTATTTTTTAAGGTACGTGAAAAATCCTAAGTGGACAACTAAAAATGAACGGAGGAAGTAGTATGTATAACATTTATGGAAACTTGTTTGAAAATATTTGGCTGAGAATATTTATCGATATCTCCAAAAAAAAAATTAAAAAGAGGGGGTCGTGGCCTTGTATACAAAAATGGGAAAAGGCCCAAAGAAACTCCTGATATATCCGTAATAGCATATTTATCATCCATTTCGTTTTTTACGCAAAAATATCCTCTCTTTTTTTTTTTTTGAGAAACCGGAGATTTTATTTAAAATATACTATAGTTGTTCCATACTATTACAAGCCACGGTGATGCCTTCTAAGGCATTACGATTGCCAAGTTCGGCTAACATCCTACAAGCAGCGTCTACAACAAGTTTTAAAGAAGAGTCTTCTTCTTTGTCCACCAACACCTTGGGCTTAACAAGAGGAGGAGGAACTGCCGGATAGACTAGATGATTCGTGTTAGACTGATCGATTGTCTTCTTAGCCAGTAAGTGGGCTGCTTCATTTTCTTCCCTAAAGTTATGCATAATCCTTGGCTTCCCCATTCTGGACAGTAATAATCTGCAGTCATAAATTAAGGCATCGTAAGTAGGATATTCATACTTCAAGTATTTTATTACCCCAGTTGAGTCAATTTTCACTTCCAGTGGTGTGGGATTCATTTCTATAGCCACTTGAAGACTTTATCTAAGTGCCAAGAATTCTGCATGCAAAGGAGAAATAACTTTGGAATAATCTTGGTAACCAACTACCCAGTCACTTTTACAATTCCTTACTGCGCCTCCCATTCCACAACACAACTTGTTGACATTGAAGGCAGCATCGGTATTTAGCTTGTACCATCCAGCATGTGGTTTATGCCATCGAATATGCATAGGAATTTTCTTGGTGGGATTACTTTCTCTGTCAGTCATGAGCTTATATTCTATAGCATGATTAATAGCAGTCATAGAGCTCATGACAATGATTGTGTTATTTTGATTGTTACGGTTTCTGTTCATCCAAAAATTCCAGATAACAAAGGGAAAGAGATCCCTCCGAGTCAAAAATTTATAGTGCTTATTATTAGAAATTTGGTGATCTACTGCAATTTCTAACTTGTTTCAAACATTACGTGCCGCATACAAATATAGAAATATATGAGTAATAGTTTCTTTGGCTCCTCTATATATTGTACATACTGCATCTATGTTCATTCCGATGTAGTTTGGATAAGAATGACAAGTGAGCCTATAATGATAATATAGCCATAAAAGAAACTTAATTTTGTTCGAGGAATGAAGCCAAATCCATGTAAAATCTTTTTCAGTATTACTAAAGCTATTGATGAGTTTGTAGCAGGAGTTGGTAGTAAAACACACCACTACTGGTAATATCCCAAACTGAAGTATCATAGGATTTGGGATAGAGTGAATGAGTAACTAAGTTGATGTTGTCAATAATATTGGGGGTAAAACAAATGAAATCTTCGAGAGGTCCCAGTCGTTGTTCATGCACAAGTCTTTAATAGTCAAATTGATATATGTGAATCCATCTGTCATTCCACACATTGAGTGTAGAATTTTTATGAGTGACCCAAAGCATTCCCAAATTACAGTAGTACCACCCTTTGATTATGCCTCACCATATAAATGAAGGATTGGATTTAGATTTAACAGAGGCATAGCTACTATTAAGAAGTTGAGACCACATGGCATTTAGAGAATTAAGTAGTCTCCAAGACATTTTTTTTTTAATTTAGCCTTATTTATTCCTAACCCACCATTGACTTTATTGGTAGTAAGAGTACTCCAGTTTAGAAGATGGAGCTTTTTCTTATGGTCTATTGAACCCCAAATAAAATTTCTTTCAATATTTTTTGAGGCAATAGAGTAAATTGTATCACATGATTAGGGATAGTGGCTAGTGTAGAGGATGTTAATATAGTCCTACTAGTTATATTCATGCAACGTGTTTTTCAGATGGAAAGTCTTGAACGCATGTTATCAAGGACAAAATAAAAATCAGTAAGCTTTGGAGAGGTTTTCAAGATTGAAAAATCTAAGTATTTTCTAAAGTTGTCACTAATCTTGATACCTAAGTAACTAGAAATATCCTTCTTGTTGTCCTTGTGACAATTTTTGGAAAAGATAATTTTTGATTTGTCATAAATTATCGTATGGCCTGAAAGGTCACAAAAAAGGTTAAGGCTTTTGAGGATTGCTTCACTAGATTTTCTATTAACCTTGGCCATAAGAGTAAGGTCATTTGCGAAAAAAGATGTGAAAACGATGGGCCTCTATGGTTGACCTTAATAGGATCCCAATTCTTAAAATCTACTCGGTGGCTTATATATCTAGACAATATTTTCATACAAAGGATAAAAATATAGGGAGACATTGGATCACCTTTTCTTATACCACGCACAGAATGAAAATAACTAGTTCTAGAGCCATACACTAAGATAGTGATACAAGTCATGATCTACTTAGTAATCTTTGGGGAAAAGTAAAAAATAGAAGAGTGCGGTAAATAAAAGACCATTCGAGTCTATCAAATGCCTTCTCTAAGTCTATTTTAAGAATCATATTTGCAGCATTGCCCTTGCAATTCTTAAATCTAGAAATGATCTCTTGGATGATTATTGCATTGTCACTAACTCTCCTATTTTTAATAAAATTAGTTAAATTGTCCGCGCTTCGCGTGATTATAATACAAATAAAGATATCGCTAAATAAGTAATGCCATATAAAATAAATCAATCTTTACTAATTAAAATTTATATTATTCAACCATCAATTATTACAATGGGTAAATTATCCGCTACAATTGGCAAAACTACATTAATGATGATTTTTTTTACACTCACAGTATATATCAGTTAAAATTGCTTTTACTCACTTGAAACATGTCAGAACTTCACAGATATAATGCTCCATCTTCATCTAAAATCTAAATGAAGTGATTCTTCCATAATATTATATTATACTTAACTACTTGACATGTAAATTAAAACTCTTAAAAAGTATATATCATAATGTAGTAATGAAAAAGTTTTTAGGAATTAGAAGGAATCAACGATTTGCGATATGGCACACAAACTTACAAAGGGTAGGGAAGGAAGAAAAAGGAAATAACTTGAGTATAAAAAATAATTGTTCTAGTTTTTGTCTTCAAAGTGAAAGAGAAAAAAGACACACACAAAAAAAGAGAAGATCATAGAAGATGTCGACATATAGAGAATGAAAAGTTCTCTAGTCAAACTAATTTGTTCATTGATTTAAGGCCCGATTGGCCACGAAAACAAATTCACTTCTTTCCGGAATGAGTATTTGGCCATGAAAATTTTAATTTTCACTTGAAGTTGAATTTCGAAATCTTTCAAAAACGAGAAACTTCAAAAAAATATTTTTTAAAATTTTCACTTTAAATCACGCACAAAATTCAAAAACAGTTCCAAATTGTATTAATGTCCAAACACAACTCTAATTTTTAAATACCATATTCACTTAAAAACAAAAATCACTTTCTCCAGGAATTTCACAATACTTATGTCCAAACACCTACTAAGTTTTTGATGTTTCTGTTGCTATTGTTGGCGCTTCTTCCATCTTGGCTAATATGATTTCATTATTCTCAGTATCTACCACAGCAGTGGCAGAAGCAGTGACCGGTGTCGTGGTGTGCGTTCCCCGTCTTCAAGTTTCAACCGCTATTTCCTTCTCCTTCACTTTTTAACAACTCCCATCTTCTTGACAAAGCCTCAAGACTAAAGCCTGCAAAATTCACTTATCCTCTGTATCAACAGTCCGCACAAATTCAATATACTTCTAGTAGTTACTAATTGCTCTCAGGAAAACAAATTCCAGTTGAAATCTGTTATAGAAATTCAAATTGATATTTCTAAGAGGATGTTATTTAAGGTATCCTATCCTATGTTTTTGTTACTGTGCTACAATTTAGATTAAAAAATGATACTCCATTAAGAACTTATGATTATCTAGAAGGAGATATAAATTAATTAATTAATTTAGTTTTAAGCTAACCCAATGTACAACCACCAATTTGAATCATTAAAGTTATGCTCGCTTCATTAACGCATACAAATATACTTATGATAATTATCTACAAATGAGTTGTAAATTTAACTATTGTGTAAAAAAAATAATTATTTTTCAGGAAGTTCACAAACCCATGTTGGATGTTGTCTAGGGCCATCTCTGCATTAATAATTGTAATCCTGGCAGTGGTGTGGCTGTTTCTCTTTTAGCAGCACCACTTTGAAAGTGTCTCAAAAAAGTTAGTATATGAGAATGGCTTGTACTGCTATAATTATCTGCAAAAGAAATACCCAAAATATCCAACATATAAAAGAAGAGCCAACGAAAAAGAAAGGCACCTTCGAGTATATCATTTGTCAAAAAACAATTTTAAAAAAATTTCAAGTATCTCTCCATTTACGGGAGATGAATAACCAAACTGATCGAATATTGCTTTGATTAAATTTAATATATCCGGCCTCAATCTAACGTGAGAGGCAAAAACTTTACCTTAATCTTACTGCCTATTTTGGAAAACGTAGGTAGGAACATTCAATTAAGAAAACTCATACTAAGTGAGATTAAAACAAAGAAACATCCTTTCAATTGAAATAATTATTATTTTACGCAAAATACCCAGGTTTAGGGTTTAACAACCAAAAACAAAGAAATTGCAGTAAAAATAAAAGCATATATTAGAAGCAGCAAGAAAAATTCTCCCAAAAGGGGTAGAAACACGTACGTTAGTGATGGCAATAAAATTATAGGAGTATGAACGAAGTGTAATTTGGCAGTGCGGCCTCGCAATTGTAGGATTATGTACTTCTAAAGATCAGCAAAACCCTTTTTACCACTTTAAGTATCTGAAAACCAGCAGGATGCTCCAAAAATTATTGTTATGCAAAGAATTAGCGCCCCGCTGAAAAGGAGAAAAAGAAGAAATCTTTGTAACTTCGGAACTTTCTCATGGTTAACTTCTCCTTCGTTGATTCTTTCTCTGCTTTGAGTCTCGTTGAAATTCAAAGCAGTTGGGTTGAATATTTTTTGCTCTGTTGATTTCTTCTCGTTTTTTGTCGAAAGATTTTCTTTTCTCCGAAGGTTATTTACTTGCATCGTTAACAGAAAACGTTATGAATGCAGAATGGTCACTTACTCTTCCCCTTTTATTTATTAAATTAAAATTTAAAAGACATGAAGATTAGGGTTGAAACGTTTTTTAGAGAGTTCTGAAACGTTGCCTTTTCTGTTTCCTTATTATTAGGAAGTTGTATCTGATCTTAATTTTTACGATTTAATAATTGGTAAAATGACTGGTCGGGTCGTTATATTCTCCCCCTCTTATAAGAAATCATTATTATAACATTCTCCCCCTCTTACGATTTAACTATCATCTGATTTTGAATTAAAATCAGATGGAAAAGGCCAAAAACTAACAAAAAAGATAAATACATTTCCTGATATGTGAGAGATGCCACATCAGCTGTCAATGTCCCTCATTTATATTTATATATAGATTTATATATAGATTGGCTTGGTATGGACTGATGAGCTTATCAAGGTATAGCTTAATTCTATTAGCAATGATATTGGTAATAATTAAAAAATAGTGTTACACAAGCCAATGGGGCGAATTCTTTTCAAATTGTTTGCATTGGAAAATTTAGGAATTAAACAAAGGTATGTGTTATTTACGAATGACGGGATATTTTGGGTATCGAAAGCTTAGTGGAAAAGATCCATAACAGTAGCTCCAACTATTTTTCAGTATTTTTGAAAGAAAAATGGATGTAATCCATCATGCCCTAGTGCTTTAAAAGGTTTTAAAGAGAAAAGAGCAGAGGTTATTTCACTATTCATTAAGGGATTGTCTAAGGCAAATAAGTCTGTATTATCAAAGCTTTTTGGACTAGTGAGAACATATTTCCAATTAGAGTGAAAATGCGAGGTGGTAAACATATTCTCAAAATAATGTAAGGTGTGGGACGTGATAGTCGCATGGTCATCAATCCATTCACCTTGGTCATTCTTAAAGTGAGTAATATTGTTCCTCTTTTTTCTATTTGTAGCAGTGATCTGAAAGAACTTAGTGTTTGCATCTCCATTATTTAACCAAGAGATTCTAACCCTAAGTTTTCAGTAGTCTTCTTCAAGTTTGAGGATGTTGTTATACTCCAGTTTCATGAATCTTTTAAATCTTGAAGAAACTAACTAGTAGCATAATTCCTAGAGTTCTGAATATCACGTAGTTTAGCTAAAAACCTTTTCTTCCTACGAAAGAGGTCTCCAAAAGTAGAGTCTTTCCATACTCTAACTTTATTCGCGAAAGAACAAGTAGCAGTTTTAAAGTCATTATCCTTCTAGTTTGAAGTGACGATATTGATGAAGTCGGAATGGTTGCACCAAATAGTTTCTAGAGAGTTGAGATTGATCAATAAGGGATTATGGTCGGAATAGGTCTTAGGAAGGTGTGTAACTGAGGCATATGGAAAGCTCGAAATCCACTCCTCATTAGCAAAAACTATATCAAGTCTTTCTATAATTAAACCCTTTCGCCTTTTCCTACTATTAAACCAAGTGAATTTACAACCTTTAAAACCAAGATCGATAAGATTGTAATTATTAATATACTTACAAATTTTTGAGGTTCTATTTAAATTAATAGTCCGGCCTCCTAATATTTTTACTAGACATGGCAACATCATTAAAATCATCACCAAAATGCCATGGACCATTATAACCATTATAGATAGATCATAAATTATCTTAAAGAGTGTCTCGGCCTAGTTTGTTGGTACTAGCATAAATTACACTAAATAATCAGGGTTTGCGATAAGAAAATACCTCTACCATAACATGGATCTCCTGCTTTCTTTTGATATAGTTTTTCACCTTGATAAAGTTATTGTTCCATAGAATAGCCATACCACCATATTGTCCCTCAGCTAGAACCTCTATTAATTCGGTAAAAGTGAATTCATTTAGCAATGTGGTATGAATTATATAGTTTCCAGTAAAACTAACAAGCACATGTTATGAGTGTCAATCAACTCCCTAAAGTTTCTCCTAAAGTTATCATTGTTCGATCCGCGAATATTCCAGACCACAAAGCTAGTTGGTCGATTCATCGTTACAGGATGGTGGTAGGCATTGTAGAAGGAGAAATAGGCTAATGTGGGGATCACTAGAGGGAGTGGGCATTGTAGAAGGAGAAATAGGGAGCTCAATTGTTATAGAGCCTAATTGTACGTCCTTCTCCACTTGTACAACTTCGTCAGCCAGTTGGCTATTTAGAAACTCAGTTGAGGACAAATGATCTTGGTTATTAGTGTCAGTAGCGGTCTTGGCAGAATTATTGGAAGGATTGATGCTTTTGAGAAATTAAGGAGTGATTAGTAGTGGTAGTAGTAGTATAAGTAGTGTTAGAGTTTATTGTATTTGTACAACTAAGATTATTATGCATATCAATTCCTATTTCTATGTTTCTCTCTAATGATTATATGCTAGTGATATTACAATCTTGTGGAGGCTCCACGTGTAGCTCCATAGGGTCTAACGTGTCCTCTTGCATACATTGGTAGTTAAATTATTTTTGTAATTTTTTTAATTCATTTTAGAAGTGATATTTCCTGAAACCATGGGCTGATTAGATTGATCATGAAACTTGTTTTTGGCTTGAGAAAGATTTGAGACAGGAGTAATAGCATTATTTGATGAATATGAGATTGCTTCTTGTCTATGTCAGGAGCTAATAAAGAATCTTTATCTACGTATTTGAGTTTCTGGGTATTAAGATACTTACCAGTTGTAGCATCGAAAATCCGAACATTTATACTTGGTGTTGGCGAAGCATTCTTTGGAGCCGGCTTTCGATGTGTGAAAAATTACTTCTTTCTCGAGAATGATAGAGTTTGCCACTCCTCACCATTTGTAGTATGTGTAGTTGATTGCATATCAGCTTGTTCTATACCTGTTTAACGGGTCGGGTTGACCCGTTTTCGGACCAGCCCGGACTGGTAGTTAGGGGCCCGGGTGGGCTGGGTTAGGGGGTTGGTCTGTTTAAAAAAAAAAAATCGGTTAACCGGATCGGTCAAACCCGGTCAACAAAAAATACTGTTTCAACGGCTATAAATCTGATTTTTTTTAAAGTGATATGATCGTTGGCAACGGTCAGCTTCAATTTGGCCGTTGCCCAACGGGTTGATTGCAAAAATAGCCCTTTTTGGGCAATTCTTTTTAAAAAATAATACTTTTAGTAATTACTAATTTAGCCCTTTGAAAAATTATAAATAAATCCTCCTTCTTCTTCATTTCTTCACTCATCTCTCATTTCTCAAATTCATATTCTCAATTATCATTCTCTCATGCTTCACCTAAAGTGCAATCAACTATTTGGCTCTCATTTTTTTTGGAATTTAATTTATCGTATTATTTATTATTTGAAGTTTGAACAATTGAACTTCAAACTTTGAACAATTGATGTTTCTTCGTGGTAACATTGGAGTTGCAAAATTATCTGAATTTAACACTCCAGAAGATGACCAAGAAGTTCATATTGATTATGAAGAACTTACTAAGGCAATGCAAAACCTTTGAATTTACTCTTTTTTCGTTAATTTACTTGTTAAATGTAAACTTCAATTTGTAAGTTTGAAATAAAAAAAAGCACTTGCAAATTATAAGTGCAATTTTTTTTCCATATTCATTGTATTCTATTATCTTAAATTCTTAATGAAATATTCAAAATTTCAAATATAAAGATTTTAAAACCTTTGCATCCTTTTATTCAAACACTCTTTTTATAAGATTATTTTTTTGTTTTATATTTTTAATTTATATTAATATAAATTACGATAGTTATACAAAATATAAAAAAAAAAAAATAACATTAACCCGGCCCGGCCCCTTGGACCCGTAACCATTCCCATTCATTTTTTACCCGGATGGACCCGGACCCGTTAAGCCCGGTATGAAAAAACCGGTAACCTGCCCGAATTAAAAACTGGCCGGTCACCTTTTTTCTCAACCCGGCCCGGCCCGGCCCACCCATTAAACACCTTTAGCTTGTACTGTATTCCTCTGCGTGGAGACTGGTTTTGAATAGGGACATGGTAGGATTGTGTGGCCTAATCTTCCACAATTCTTACTGTTTACCCTTAAAATCGGATAATAATTGAATTTGCAAGTGGTTTTAATGATAAGTGGACTAACTTGATACAAAATGATAAATTAGATCGCAATTGAAATAAATAATGACAGAGTAAATGCAAAATCACACGAATTGAATAGTAACAGCCTTGGAAGGTTAGCCACCCTCGAGCGAGGTACGCTTCGATCGGTGTCAGGATACAGAAGAACAAGAGCTTAAAGAGAAATAATAACAATGTATTGCTTTGGGATGCGTATTACAATGTGTTTAAATGAATTATCAGACCCCCATTTATATAGTAGATGAATACTACTTTAGGTAAAATTCTATAAAAGGTAAAAAAATCCCTTGATTAGCTGATTGCCGGTTCCTTACTAATACGCACCGAGATTCCCGCCGTAATACCCGACCGGTTACGGATATTTTGGTCTTCTGTTAGTTATGCTAACAATATTTCTTCGAGCTCGATCGGGGCTAAGGTCGACTCTGGGATTACAGACTCAATGTTCTCGAAGACAAGCGTTCTGACCTCGGATTCTAGCTCGGTGGGACTCGGGGTCGATCTTCAGTCATTGGTTGTCATATTCCGATCCTAACTTTCCATGTCGTAGGCGAGCTCGATTCCGACCGTATACAGATAGTCTCCTCATTTTTTGGAGAGTAGACGACGAGAAACGACATGACCTTTCGATTCTTTCTTCGATACCACACAACAGAAACGACAAAACAATCGAAACGTCTCGTCAGTCAAGTCTTAATGGCATTAAATGTTTGTCAGTTGCTGGTCGGCCACTCCTGGATGCGAACCATTATTGAAAAACTATAAGTAACCCTTCATTTGCTCATTCAAACTTTACATTCAAAGCTTCTGCCCTCGTACCTTAGCAATCTCAATATTTTCAGGCACTTATATTTGAGGTCTTTTTATAAGATCTTATGTTCCGTCTCCATCCCAAACCATTAAGTGTACTCTTTTATCTTCCTTTTTTCCTTATTTCCCCTCCATAAAGAAATGGCGAAAACTTCCAAAATTGTTCCCCAAAAAAGAAACTCCTTCTACCTCGTGGCCGGCCACCGAAGAGACCGCTTCACGTACTGCTGTCGAGGAACCAACACCGGAACCTCCTCTAAAAATGTTCCACCGGGGGGGAGGAGGGGGGGTGCCCCGTCAATGCTGATTTTAAAGTCAAAAAGTTCTCCTACGTACCAGATCAATATGAGGAGGTCTCGAGGTACATCTGTTCGATCACCGAAGATATTCTTTCCGAAGTCAATAAGGATTGTAACTGGGTTGACAAACATGTGGTGGTTCCCGAACCTAACGAAGCCATCACCACCCACGTCGAGGGATGTTTAAGTGTTTATACTTATCCCTTCACATTGGGCCCCTTGGACCCAGTTATCGTCAATTTTTGCAAATGATATGAGGTAATCCTCGGTCAAATTCACCCTTCTTTCTGGAGGATCGTAATCCTCCTCCATTTCTTTATAAGCAAGATCGAAGGGTGCCCTCTCACGATCGACCACCTTATGCATTTATACAGTCACTAACTCTACCGGGGGGACTGATCAAGCTCGCCTGTCGGTCCAGTAAAGGCGCGTTCTTGAGTATCGATAAAGATAGGGATCGAAGTTGGCTAGGCCGTTTCGTCCGAGTAAGGACCTCGAAATTGATCCCTGCCGAGCACATGTCGTTCCCTGAGAAGTGGAACATGAAACGTAAGTATATAATTTTGCTTCCAAGATTTTATTTATTGCCCTTTTCCTTCCTTCTTATCGGTGTTCTATGATGGTGCAGCTGTTGCTCGGATCCTGAACGCAGTTCCTCGACTCAAAGAGTGGGTCGAGGGCATTGTATCACAAAGGCCTTATTCCGAGCGCTCATGGCGCGAGCTTTCAAAGGGCCGATGGGAGGCCCGTTCACACGGTGAGATCTCTTTCATGAGTAATATTTGGTTTCCATATTGCATGATTAAGTCCTTACTTGTTTTATTTCTTTTTGCAGGTTTACCCAAGGATCTCTAAATGAGGCCCCCATCTGGTAGTGACGATTTCCCAACTGAGCCCCCTGCTCCGAAAAAAGGTGAAGAGAAGAAGAGTAAAAGGGTTTCAAGTTTTCCGAGCTCGGAGAAAAAGAAACCAAGGAGGAAGCTGATCCGCAAGCCAAAAGAAACCTCCATCTCCCGAATACTTGATTCAGACTCCCTCTACCGACTCAGGGATGAGTCTGAAGAGTTATAAAATTTTAGTGAACCGGGAGCCAATCCCTCCTAAACTCAAGAGGTTGATGCATCAGTGAGGGTCGAGAACCCTCAAGACGCCAGTCATGCTCCACCCGGTGTCATCGATATAACGGGATCGCCTTCATTCACGAACTCATTGTTCCATCAAGCTCAAGCAACGAACGAGCATTTAAATGAGGGGGTCCAAGGAGCGAACAATCCCCTCCAAAGCTTTTTTGATGGTGTGGACTCTATTGCCACGGAGGATGTCACTGAATTAGGTGATTTAGAAGTACCAAGAAGAAGTCTTCCCTCGGGGACATGTGGGTCTAGTTCGAGCCCGAGATTGGTCAACCGATTCCCTACCCCGAGTGCCGATCCCGGTTGGAAGCGGTCGATCATGATCTATGTTCCGGAGGATGCCCGGGCCCTTTCCACGCCTGTTGGGCTAGCTAGTTACCTCCGGTGTCTGGTGACTGAAGAGGACCAGGCAAAGATGAATGAGGTGGAATCTCCATGCTTGTTCAACGAAGCACAACAGGCATTGAATCGGGTAAGGTGTTACCAAACCTTTTCATTTTCTAACTTTGGTTACTTAAAGATCTTAGTATTTTTCCTTGTATTCGTAGGCCTCGCTGCTCCACCATAAGACCTTCCTCCGATATTGAGAAGAGCTGCTCGGGCGCAACTGACTTCGGCTGAGGTCCAGCTTTGAGCAACAAAGGAAAAGGTCGAGGTGCGGGCCAAAAAGGTTGAAGAACTCCAATCTCAGCTAAGTTCGGCTACCTCTGATCTAAAAATTATGGCCAAAGAACTTGAAATGGCCAAGTCAACGGCTGCGGTGGTTAAAGCCGACGCCAAAGAGATGGTGGCCCAATATAAGGCCGATGCCACCCAGGACCGCTGAAAGACATTGTTGAATACGAGAAGCGGCAATCACGAAGAGAGGCCCTCGAGGAGGTTCATGCTCGGGGTTTTTATCTATCGGCCGAGATCAAAATCGCTAAGGGGCTCGAGGCTGAGGCCAAGAAATTGGCTTACCCTGAGGAAGAAGAAGAAGAAGACTGCAAGGGTTCCTATGGATCCGGGGGTGGAGAATACCAGTCTATTTAGGCGCCTTTGTAAATTTTTTTGCTTTTTTGTTTTTCCGTACTTGTGTACTTTTATAATTTTTGTTAAGGCCATTTGGCCTTTGTAAAGACTGTATATAATATACAAGGCTTGTTTTTCCCTTCGATAATTTTTAAGAATCTTGATTTCCTTTGCTTTATTCTTTATGTTTGCAAAGATCGAAATGCCTTAGCATAAAATAGTTAGGTCATGTTCGGAGATTCTAACAGGCCTTGCCTTCTACATTTTTTTGTTTAAGTCATCGTGGGGGTTCGGTATGACCAGAAACTTTTTCCCCAAAGTACTTATGATTTTTTAGATTATAATTTGCTGAAGGTAGCCTTTAGAACCAGTTATGAAATTTTGAATGCCTTGTTTTTTGTTACGGGTCTCGGACGTCTCCGAGCCGTTTTAATATGGCCGTAGCCTTTAGTCCGAGTGTTGCCCAGTGGGCTTGTTACCCCGAGTTATCCGGACTTGACTAAGATAACAGTCCCCAAATAGAGATGGGCCTTTAAGGTTCGGGCGCTGCCTAATAGGTCTCGTGCCCCCGGGCTCCGATAGCCTGAGCCGTTCGAGTTTGTTTTTGGACGGTAGCCCCCGATTGGGAGTGATCGTTTGAACCCGGATAAAGGCGGCCCTTGGTCTCGATACCTTTAGGGGATCGAATATAAGAAATTCCTTAAGAGGAAAAGAAAAAAGAGAAATTCTTAAGGGACAAGATATTTATCCGGGAGGTAGAAACTTCTTTCTATTCTTGTGCGTGATAGTTACACATGTGTACAAGTTTTGTGCCAGGGGTCGAGTAGTCTGTGTGGGAACGGTTCATTTGACAGTTTGGCCCATACAGTTTAATCGATCGAACCGAGACCATTCAATCATAAAGTTTCCTTCCTTGCTAAAGTCGTTATCCGAGGGTGATGCCCCCCGGTCGTTATCCTTGCTAAAGTTTCCTTAGCTCGCAGTTGATCGATTTGATCGATTTTTTATTGGACCTGCGGATTCCGACCGTTAGTCACCAAGCCTAGCTCTTCATTACTAAACTCTAATATTTTTACCTGCTCGACCAAGTCAGCATGCTCCTTTCGAGCCACCTCCAGCTCAGCTCGGAGGCTCTTAACCTCCCACTCGCGTTGCTCACTGAGAAGTTTGTACATGTAGCTCTTCTCAATAAGCTCTTTGGCTTCGGTCTCGAGGAGACTCAGCTCTTCTCGATATCGGAGAAAGGTCTCGTGGTGGAGCACCGAGGCCTGCGAATACAAGAAAAAATATTAAGATCATTAAGTAACCAAAGTTAGAAAATGAAAAGGTTTGGTAACACCTTACCCGATTTAATGCCTGTTGTGCTTCGTTGAACAAGCATGGAGATTCCACCCCGTTCATCTTTTCTTGGTCCTCTTCAGTCACCAGGCAGGTAACTAGCTACCCTAACAGGAGCGGAAAGGGCCCGGGCATCCTCTGGAACAGAGATCATGATCGACCGCTTCCGACCAGGATCAGCACTCGGGGCAAGGAATCGGCTGACCAATCTCGGGCTCAAGCTAGACCCACATGTCCCCTAGGGCGGACTTCTTCTTAGTACTTCTAAATCACCTAATCCGGTGACATCCTCCGTGGCAATAGAGTCCACGCCATCAAAAAAGCTTTGGAGGGGATCGTTCGCTCCTTGACCCCCTCATTTGAACGCTCCTTCGCCGCTTGAGCTTCACCGAACATTGAGTCCGTGAACGAAGGCGATCCCATTATATCGATGACATTGGGTGGAGCAGGACCGACATCTTGAGGGTTCTCGACCCTCACTGATGCACCGACCTCCTGGGTTTGGGAGGGATTGGCCTCTATCGTTCCCCCTTCAGTTGATGCCCGTTCTTCAAGGACCGATGGCTCCCAGGCCACTAAAATTTCATCCTCTTCAGACTCATCCCTGAGTTAGTAGAGGGAGTCCGAATCAAGTATTCGAGAGTAGGTGGTTTCTTTTGGCTTGCGGATCAGCCTCCTCATTGGTTTCTTTTTCTCCGAGCTCGGAGAACTCGGAGCCCTTTTTCTCTTCTTCTCTTCACCCTGTTTCGGAACAGGGGACTTAGTGGGGAAATCATCACTACCGGATGGGGGGCTCATTTGGACATCCTTGGGTAAACCTGCAAAAAGAAATAAAACAAGTAAGGACTTAATCATGCAAAAAGGAAACCAAATATTAGTCATGAAAGAGATCTCACCGTACAAACGGGCCTCCCATCAGCCCTTTGAAAGCTCGTGCCACGAGCGCTCGGAATAAGGCCTTTGTGATACGATGCCCTCGACCCACTCCTTGAGTCGAGGAACTGCGTTCGGGATCCGAGCAACAGCTGCACCATCACAGAACACCGATAAGAAGGAAGGAAAAGGGCAATAAATAAAATCTTGGAAGCAAAATTATATACTTACATTTCATGTTCCACTTCTCAGGGAACAACATGTGCTCGGTCGGGATCAAGTTCGAGGTCCTCATTAGGACGAAACGACCTAGCCAACCTCGATCCCTATCTTCATCGATACTCAAGAACGCAGCTTTACTGGCCCGACATACGAGCTTGATCAGTCCCCCCCGGTAGAGTCGAGGATAGTATAAACGTATAATGTGGTCGATCGTGAAAGGGCACCTTTCGATCTTGCTTACAAAGAACCGGAGGAGGATTACGATCCTCTAGAAAGAAGGGTGAATTTGACCGAGGGTTACCTCGTATCTTTTGCAAAAGTCGATGATAACCGGGTCCAAGGGGCCCAACATGAAGGGATAAGTATAAACACTTAAAAATCCCTCGACGTGGGTGGTGATGGCTTCGTCAGGTTCGGGAACCACCACATGTTTGTCAATCCAGTTACAATCCTTCTTGACTTCGTAAAGAATATCCTCGGTGATCGAACAGATGTACCTCGAGACCTCCTCACACCGCCCTGGTACGGAGGAGGGCTATTCGACTTTAAAATCAGCATTGACCGTGCACCCCCCCGAGATGAACATTTTTAGAGGAAGTTCCGGTGCTGGTTCCTCGACAGCAATACGTGAAGCGATCTCTTCGGTGGGCGGCCGCGAGATAGAAGGAGTTTCTTTTTGGGTAATGGTTTTAGAAGTTTTCTCCATTTCTTTATGAAGGGTAAATAAGGAAAAAGAGGAAGTTAAAAGAGTACGCTTAATGGTTTGGGATGAAGACGGAACAAAAGTTCTTATAAAAGGTCCGCAAATATAAGTGCCTGAAAATATTGAGATTGCTAAGGTACAAGGGCAGAAGCTTTGAATGTAAAGTTTGAATGAGCAAATGAGGGGTTATTTATAGTTTTTCAATGACGGTTCGCATAAAGGAGTGGCCGACCAGCAACTGACAAACATTTAATGCCATTAAGACTTGACTGACGTGACGTTTCGATTGTTTTGTTGTTTCTGTCGTGTGGTGTCGAAGAAAGAATCGAAAGGTCATGTCATTTCTCGTCGTCTACTCTCCAAAAAATAAGGGGACTATCTGTATACGGTCGGAAGCGAGCTCGGCTACGACATGGAAAGTTAAGATCGGAACATGACAACCAATGATTGAAGATCAACCCCGAGTCCCACCGAGCTAGAACCCGGGGTCAGAACACTTGTCTTCGAGAACATTGAGTCCGTAATCTCGGAATCGACTTTAGCCCCGATCGAGCTCGAAGAAATATTGTTAGCATAACCAACAGAAGACCGAAATATCCGTGACCGGTCGGGTATTACGATGGGAAGCTCGGCGTGTATCAGTAAGGAATCGGCAATCAGCTAATCAAGGGATTTTTTACCTTTTATAGAATTGTACCTAAAGTAAGACTCCTCTACTATATAAAGGGGATCTGATAATTCATTTGAACATATTGTAACATGCATCCCAAAGCAATATATTATTATTATTTCTCTTTAAGCTCTTGTTCTTCTGTATCCTGACACCAATCAAAGCATACCTGGCTCGAGGGTGGCTAACCTTCTAAGGCTGATACTATTCAATTCGTGTGGTTTATATTTACTTTGTCATTATTTATTTCAATTGCTATCTAACTTATCATTTTGTATCACGTTAGTCCACGTATCCTTAAAACCACTTACAAATTCAATTGTTATCCAATTTTGAGGGTAAACAGTATTAATATAGGATTCTCTTGCCAAGACGTTTAATGATGACTAACAATTTCCAAGGGTGATAGATCCTCTGCAGGTCTTCAGTTAAAAGGGTAGCATGGTATTCTTCATCTACTTTCTTGGGGGAATGAGGTAAAAAAGACTTTTGAAGTCTTGTGTAACAATTTAGGATAACAAAAAATGTGTAATTAAAGGGGTTTGGGGGTGAGATTAAAAATAACAAAAGTTATGGGTAAATATTTCAATTTTCAAAATTTTTAAAAAATCATACCCATTCAAATTATTTCAAATTTTTATTTCCCTCTTCTTTCTCCTTTTTACTTCTTCTTCTTCTTCTTCTTCTCTTTCTTCCTTCTTTCTTATTTCTCTTCCTCATTCTCTCATTCTGCTTCCTTACTTTCTTCTTTCTCTTCAACTTTCGTTGTCGCTGCTGCTGGTTCGTCTATGTCATCTTCTTCTTCTTCATTTTCTTCCTTGTCCTTTTCTTCTTTCCCTCTTCATCTCATTTTCATCTTCTTCTTCTTTTTTCATTTTTTCTTTTCTTCTAGTGGTTTAAAATATACGAGTGAAAGATAAAAATATGAAATTTTACAAAGTGAGTATTCTGCAAAATACCCTCGAGATATTTTGAGACATTTCCATAAATGAGTATTGCAAACATCCCCGGGGATGTTTGAAACATCTCCCGGAATGTTTCAAACATCTCCCTAGATGTTTCAAACATCTCTAGGAATGTTTGAAACATCCTCGGGATGTTCAAAACATCCCACGAGATATTTCTTCTGCTTCTTTCTTTTTGATGTTTGATTTTTTTTTCCACAGATATTTCAAACATCTCTACAGATGTTTGAAACATGTGTGCAGATATTTTGAAACATCTCTAGATATTTGAAACATCTTCCTAAATGTTTGAGGATTAGAAGTGGCGGAGGATAGAGAGGAGCGTTGTGAGATGGAGGAACAAGGGGAGAAGGAGGAGTGGCGGGAGGAGGAGGAGAAGGAGAAGGGGAGGATTAGTGTCATTAACACTAATCACAAAAGTGTCCCTTTAACCCCTTTCTTAACACTTTTGTCTTAAAAATTAATATAAGTTTTGAAGTGTCTTAAAAATTAAAATCCCCCTTCTTTCTCTTTTTCATGCAAAGATAGTTGAGTAGACTGTAGTGGATCTATTTGTGTGGGAAAGATTCCTGCAGTTTGTAAACTTACAAGATTAGATTGCTTATTTGCTAGTAAAACCTCTTTGAAGCTAGATGATGGATTTTGTAGTGATGAGGATTGGACTTGATTCATCTCATCATTATTAATACAAATATCAGAGGGTTTTGGAGGGATTGACAGGTTCGTTGTTGAATCAATGAAAAGGAATTCATTTTCTGAGGAGGCAGCAGTAAGAGCATTGAGATTTTAGAAAGAAATTAGATTCTCTCTCTATTGATTAGTTAGCATATTTTATATTTCACGCAAAAATATCCTTATCGTTAGTCAGGTAGCTCAAAAATACCCTCTTGACTAACTATTGCATTAGAGCAATGGAAAAGAGTCGATTTTGCCATGAACTATTCGAAATGAGACAATTTTATCTTCCACTTAAAATTTGGGATAAGTGCCATTTTGTAAGAATTTGACCAAAATATATAATTTTTCTTTCTAATCTTTCTTCACAGAGCTTCGAGAGATTTTTGATAATAAAGAAGAAATGAAATTTAGTAGAGCCGTTATAACCTAAAGTATCCTAAGGAAAATTGATAGTTGTACCTTTGTAAACAAAATAAAAAAATATTTCGGGGAGAATCACTGCACTTTGGGGATCTAAGTTATGAAAGTTGTACTTCTTAGTCCTAGATATTTCTCTAAAATCAATTATTTAATCTTGTATAGTTTTTCTTTGACTTGTCATCACATGTATACTGGCAAGTAAGGGTTAGGCGTTCAGGTAGTTCGGATTAGATATATTCAATTTGAATTTTTGATTTTTAAATTGAAGAAATGACAATCAAAATCCAATCCAAATAAGCTCAGATTGGATCGAATTTTTAAGTTCGGTTTCAGATTAATCGGTTTGGATATTTCAGATGTTCGATTCTGAGCCTATAAGTTGAGATGCTTCTTCTTCTTAAAAAAAATAAACATTCAAATGAAATATTCATATTAAATTGTCTAAATAATTCCTCATTCTCACTGCAATAATTCAAATAAAGTATTTATGTAAGTAATAAAACCATTATCAAGAAAATGCAACCGATACATTAATAAGGTCGATAAAAATTAGTAATTATAAAATCATATTCAAATAGAAAGTATTCTCACAGTGACTTAATAATTATTATTGAATATATGGCTAATACCTAATGGATAGAGTAGTGGATTTATTCGTCCTGGACATGTAGATAATAAAATAATGTCTAATGGGTAGCACTAAATGTTATGCATAAAATTACAGATTTTTGGATATTCAAAAATCTGAAATGCCAAATCCAACATCTAATCTGAAATCCAAATTTTTTAAAAATTAAATCGAAAATCCAATATGTAATCCAACAATTCAAAAAAATTGAATTTCAATTTGAATATTAGGTTTGCCCAAACTATGCTCACCCCTATGGCCAGGAGAAAAGTTCATTTATTATACACTGTTTGACTTCTATAATTTCCTTTAAAACTATCACACACTTAATTTTTTTTACTGTTTCTCACATACACAAACCCTTAAAAAGAAAAGCTAAAACTTGGATGATGAGATTAGCAATACTCCCTCTGGTCTACTTTAATTACTTTTTTGGTATTTTTTTGGTGGTTCACAATATTTAATCTTTTAAGAAAGAAATTGACTTTTTTTTCTTCCAAAGTTGCCTTTAAAGTAAAGAGCATGGGAGTATTTGTTGTATTTGTGTATACGGTCAAAATCGAGTTTTGCCCTTCGTATGGTTAATCGAGATTGGAACATGATGATTCAAGGTTCATCATTGTAATATCGAGCCATGGTACGAAGAATATGTTGTCGAGCTCGATACCCAGAGACCGATCAAGATCGAGGTCGGTTAAGATCGAGCTCGAAGACCCAGAGACCGATCAAGATCGAGATCGTCCAAGATCAAGATCGGCAAGGATCAAGGTCAAGCCAAGAAACAAAGAGCCGTTACAGCTGCAATTAGGGGGAGAATCTCGGTGGAAATCACGGCACGTATCAAGAAGAGGCCGATTAATTAGCCCATCATGAGAGTCCTTACTATATTTAGAATTGTATCAAGAGTAGGACTCCCATGCTATATAAAGGGGGTCTGGTCATTTGTAAAAGGGACCTGAGATAGTAAAAAAAGCAATAGAATACTCTTTTCTCAAGGTTCTCAATACTCTGTTACTTCACTTATATTTTCTTTGTTGTTTCATTTGGTTCGAGGCCCAAGCTACATATCTCATTTGGTTTGCTTTTATTTTTCTTTACAGTCAATTTCAATATCAGTTTGCATATTTTCTTAGTTTATGCTAAGTAAAATCACGTGTCCTTAAAATCACATATAAATTCAATTATTAACTGCTTTTAGGGTAAACAATTTGACGCCCACCGTGGGGCTAAGGACAATAGTGATTGCCTGGGGATAATTTTCATAACACACACTGCTTTACACTTGCTCTTGTAAGCATTTTTGATTCCAAGATCAGCATGTCGTACTCTCAAGCAGTACCCACACACATCGACAACGGCCTTGGTTTTCATGGCGAAAACGACAACGTAGCTGCCCCAGGAAACGAAGTGCTTCCAGTTGACCCCGAGGGAGTACCAGTTGCAGACCCCATCGACGTCAGTTCCCATGTTGCCCTGAATGTAAATCTGGACGTCGACCCCGAAAATAGCGTCCGCAGAAGTGTTCGATCAGCCAGTCAGAACTCACAGGGCGGCGAAGAAGGCGGAATCAACCTTCGAATAATATTCGAAATGCTGCAGGCTCAACAAGCTGCAATAGCACAACTTCAAAATCAGAACCACGCGCCGAGTAGGGTCGAACCCGAGCCATCACAGGAAATTATTCACAGGGCCGAACCAGCACTACGGAGGTCAAATAGGAATGAGTCAGGAACCGACCCCGCTATCTTGAAAATGTTCGAGGAGTTGACAAAGAAAATCGAATCGCGGGAGAATAAGATTGAAGCGAATGACAAAAAAATGGAAATATATAACTCCCGAGTTGATCAAATTCCGGGAGCACCACTGATTTTGAAGGGTTTGGATTCAAAGAAGTTCGTACAAAAGCCCTTCCCCCCGAGCGCAGCTCCTAAGCCTATTCCGAAAAAATTCTGCATGCCAGAAATTCCCAAGTATAATGGAACTACCGACCCCAACGAGCATGTCACTTCTTACACATGCGCAATAAAGGGGAACGACCTAGAGGACGATGATATTGAGTCCGTACTGCCGAAGAAATTTGGAGAAACTTTATCAAAGGGGGCAATGATATGGTACTATAATTTACCACCTAACTCCATTGATATTTTTGCCATGCTCACAGATTCCTTCATCAAAGCGCACGCTGGAGTGATAAAGGTTGAGACTAGAAAGTCAGACCTCTTCAAAGTAAAATAGAAAGACAACGAGATGCTCAGAGACTTCATATCTCGGTTCTAAATGGAGCGCATGGATCTGCCCCCAGTCGCTGATGATTGGGCCGTTCAGGCTTTCACACAAGGCCTAAACATACGAAGTTCGGTAGCCTCACAACAGTTGAAGTAGAACTTGATCGAATATCCAGCCGTAACCTGGGCCGACGTGCATAATTGGAACCAGTCAAAGATTAGGGTCGAGGATGACCAGTTGGGGACTCCTTCCGGGTCCATTTATCCAAACAGGACCATCGACAGAGTTAAAAGGGATATTGACCAGGAACCACGGTCAACAGAGATCAATATCATCCATACAGTGGAGATCGGAGAAACAGCGGGCCTGGACGCAACCCCGGTCGAACTGATAGATTAAACGATCGAGGACAGAGCTCTCAAGGGCTCATGAGTAAAAGAGGTTTCGACAGAAATGTCGAAATCAAAGAAGCACCATGACTATCGGAATACAACTTCAACATTGATGCATTAGTTATTGTATCGGCCATTGGGCGCATCAAAGACACCAGGTGGCCTCGACCTCTACAGACTGATCCGACCCAGAGAAATCCTAATCAAATATGCAAATATCATGGCACCCATAGTCATAGAATAGAATATTGCAGACAACTGAGGGAGGAGGTAGCCCATTTGTTTAACGAAGGGCATCTTCGAGAATTCTTAAGCGATCGGGCTAAAAACCATTTCAAGAACAGAGATTCAAATAGACATAATGAGCAAGAAGAGCCACAACACGTGATCCACATGATTGTTGGAGGGGTCGATATTCCTCAGGGGCCCGTATTCAAATGCACCAAGGTGTCGATCACGAGGCAAAAGCGGACTCGAGATTACGTACCGAAGGGGACCTTATCTTTCAGTGACGAGGATGCAGAGGGGATCTTACAACCCCACAACGACACACTGGTAATATTTGTCCTTATGAATAAAATTTAAGTTAAACATGTTTTGATTGATCCAGGAAGCTCGGCCAACATTATTCGGTCGAGGGTCATGGAACAGTTCGGCCTACAAGATCAAATCGTGCCCGCAACCCGAGTACTTAACGGCTTCAACATGGCAAGCGAAACCACCAAGGGTGAAATTACTTTACCAATGAACGTGGCCGGGACCATCTAAAAAACAAAGTTTCATGTGATCGATGGTGACATGAGGTACAATGCCCTGCTCGAAAGGCCTTGGATCCATAACATGAGGGCAATGCCTTCGACCCTTCACCAAGTTTTGAAGTTCCCGACGTCGGAGGGAGTCAAAACAGTGTACGGGGAGCAACCCGCCGCAAAGAAAATGTTTTCAGTCGATGAAGTGATACCAGTATCGGCACTCTCATCAACGAAAGGATCAAAGGGAAAATAGGAGGCCAAATAGCAACCACAGATACCAGCCTCGACCCAATTGTAGGAGAAAGGGATCGACGAAGATGATGACTACTGGATCCCTCGATCCTTCATAGTTCCCGATGATTCCGATGCCACCAAGTCAACGGTCAAAGAGCTGGAAGAAATCACATTGGCCAAGCATCAACCCGAACGAAAGGTATACCTGGGCACGGGGCTAACCCCCGAGCTCAGGAAAAAAACTTATTCATTTCCTTAAAGTTAACACGAATTGCTTTGCTTGGTCCCATCTCGATATGACAGGGATTACACTAGAAATTACCACTCACAAACTAAGCCTGGACCCTAAATTCCGCCCGGTAAAGCAAAAAAGAAGGCCCCAGTCTGAGGTCAAACATGCCTTCATCAAGGACGAGGTAACCAAACTTCTCAAAATAGGATCCATTCGGGAAGTAAAGTACCCCGAATGGTTAGCAAACGTAGTGGTAGTCCCTAAGAAGGGAAACAAACTTAGAATGTGTATAGATTATAAAGACCTGAATAAAGCATGCCCCAAGGATTCTTTTCCTTTGCCAAATATCGATCATATGATCGATGCCATGGCCGGCCACGAGATTCTCAGTTTTCTTGATGCCTACTCCTGGTACAACCAGATACAGATGAACCCAGAGGATCAGGAAAAGACCTTGTTTATCACTAAGTACGGTACCTACTGTTATAATGTAAAGTCATTCGGTCTAAAACATGCTGGTGCAACTTATCAACGCCTAGTAAACCAAATGTTCGAAGAACAAATAGGAAAATCAATGGAAGTTTATATTGATGACATGTTAATTAAGTCCCTGTGAGCAGAGGACCATTTAAAGCATTTCCAGGAAACTTTTGATATATTAAGGAAGTGCAATATGAATTATGAAGCTCAACCCCAAAAAGTGTGCATTCGGAGTTGGCTCAGGCAAGTTTCTTGGTTTCATGGTGTCCAACCGGGGAATCGAGATCGGCCCCTATAAAATCAAAGTTATCGATGATATCACGATAGTGGATAATAAAAAGGCCGTGCAGAGGCTAACGGGACGGATAGCTGCCCTAGGACGATTCATTTCGAGATCCTCAGATAAGACCCACCGATTCTTCTCGCTGCTTAAGAAGAAGAGCAATTTTGAATGGACTCTGGAATGCCAGCAGGCCTTAGAGGAACTAAAGCGGTATTTATCGAGCCCGCCGCTGCTTCACACCCTGAAAGTGGACGAATAATTTTACATGTACTTGGCAGTCTTGGAGATAACGGTAAGTGGAGTCCTGGTCCGAGAAGAACAAGGTACGTAATTCCCTGTCTATTATGTTAGTCGAACCTTAGGTGAGGCCGAAACTAGATATCCACACTTAGAAAAATTAGTGCTTGCTTTAATAAGAGCCTCTAAGAAACTAAAAACATATTTCCAATGTCATACAATATGTGTTATAACAACTTATCCTCTTCGAAATGTTTTGCATAAACCCGAGCTTTCTAGTCGATTGGCCAAATGGGCTGTAGAAATCAGCGGGTACGATATTGAGTATCGACCCCGAACCGCCATCAAGTCTCAAATCTTGGCAGACTTCGTAGCTGACTTTACGCCGGCCCTCGTACCCGAGGTTGTAAAAGAACTACTGATAAAATCGGGTATATCTTCGGGAATGTGGACCCTCTTTACGGACGGTGCTTCAAACACTAAGGGGTCCGGACTAGGCATCGTGCTAAAATCATCCATAGGTAATGTAGTAAGACAGTCTATCAGAACTATAAAATTGACTAACAATGAGGCCGAGTATGAGGCCATGATTGTAGGTCTCGAACTAGCTAAAAGCTTGGGAGCAGAGGTCATAGAAGCTAAGTGTGATTCCCTCCTCGTAGTAAACTAAGTTAACTGGACTTTTGAAGTCCGAGAAGACCGAATGCAGAGGTACCTGGATAAACTACAGGTGACTCTACATCGATATAAGGAATGGACCTTGCAACATGTATCTCGAGAGCAGAACAGCGAGGCTGACGCTCTTGCAAACTTAGGTTCGTCGATTGAGGACGACGAACTCAACTCGGGGACTGTCGTACAACTCATGAGATTGGTAATCGAAGAAGGGTATGCCAAGATAAACTCCACGATTTTAACTTGGGATTGGGGAAACAAGTACATAGAGTACTTAAAGAACGTGAAACTTCCATCGGATCCAAAGGAATCGAGAATTCTACGCACAAAGGTAGCACAGTTCACTTTGTATGAAAACGGAATGCTGTTTAGAAGGACGTTCGATGGACCATTGGAAAAATGTTTAGGATAAGGAGATACCGACTACATCCTACGAGAAATTCACGAGGGCATTTGTGGAAATCATTCCAATTATTGGGCCGATATGGAGAAGGATGCAAGGGAGTTCGTTCGAAAATGCGACAAATGCCAAAGGCATGCGCCCATGATTCATCAACCCGAGGAATTAATCCACTCGATCCTCTCCCCATGGCCCTTCATGAAATGGGGAATGGACATCGTTGGCCCTCTCTCGTCAGCCCCATGTAAAGTTTAGTTTATTTTATTTATGATTGATTATTTCTCTTAATGGGTTGAGGCATAGGATTTTGAGAAAGTCAGAGAAAAAGAAGTCATAGAATTCATTTGGGACCACATCATATGTCGATTCGGGATGCCTTCCGAGATTGTATGTGATAATAGAAAACAATTCATCGGCAGCAAAGTAACTAAATTTCTCGAGGATCACAAGATCAAAAGGATCCTATCAACACCTTATCATCCCAGCGGGAACAAATAAACCGAATCGACCAACAAAACCATCATCCAAAATCTTAAGAAGAGATTGACCAACGCCAAAGGAAAATGGAGAGAAATACTACTTGAGTTTCTATGGGCATACCGCACAACATCAGAATCCAGTACCAGAACAACACCGTTCTCGTTAGTTTACAGCGTCGAAGCTCTAATCCTGGTTGAGGTCGGAGAACCTAGCATCAGGTTTCAATATGCAACAGAGGAGTCATATAACGAAGCCATGCATACGAGCTTAGAATTGTTGGACGAAAGACGTGAAGCCGCTCTCGTCCGATTGGATGCCCAAAATAGCGGATCGAAAGATACTACAATCGAAGAGCCAATCTTCGACATTTTAACATCTGGGACTTGGTGCTAAGAAATTCACCCTCAACACCCGAAATCCAAATGAAGGGAAACTGGGTCCGAACTGGGAAGGACCGTACCAGGTTTTGGAAGTCATCGGAAAAGGATCCTACAAGCTCGGCATGATAAATGGCGAACAACTGCCAAACAATTGGAACATATCACACCTAAAACGATACTACTGCTATGGTACGACCCTTTCCGTTTTCATTTATATTTTAAAACTAACCCTTGCAGGTGTTCAACCAGGAATAGGGAGGGATTCTTCGACACGAAGCCTTTAGATCTGAAAGCACGCATTGCACTCTTTTTCCCTTAGACCGGTTTTGTCCCAAATAGGTTTTCCGACGAGGTTTTTAAAGAGGAAACCATTGATCGTGCTAACTTAGAACAATTCAATAGTATCCGAGGTTTCTTTACAATCAACCTCGAACACTGGGGGGCATTGCCCTCGAATGTCAACTTTGATACGAGGAAGTTACTTCACGGCAGCAGGGTCTCGATAGGAAAAAATTGTAAGGGCTAAACGGTCAAACGAACCGTGCCCGCATAGTTTGCTCGAGCCCTGGCGCAAAATATGTACGCATGTATAATCATTTATAAAGAGAAGTATTTTCCTTTATAATTCCATACTCTCGACCTATTATGTAAACAGGCTTAAGGGCCGACTATAACCAGAGTTCGTATAATTACCCCACGCTCGGGGACTGCCGTCCGAAAAATCAACAAAATCGATTTATATAAACTCCGAAGTTCATAAAACCTCTTAGGCAACCCTCGATTTTATAGGCCACGACCACCCCACTCGGGGACGGACACTTCAGGCAAGCTCGAAGTAAAACGGGAAAATAAGCCCAAGAGGCAAATCCCGAACTAAAGAGACTACGACTGAATTAACTCGGATCAGAGACGTCCAAATTTCGTAACAAAACAGGCCTTCGAAATCATTCATGAACCAGTTAAAAAGGCTACCCCCGGCAAAATCATAAAAGGCTTCGATAAATACCAAAGCCTCAAAAACTCTAATGAGTACAAAATTGTTCGAACTCTCGAACAATTCCTTATTTCATGCCAAGGCATTACAAGTTTCGCAAATACAAATGATGAGAAACTCTTTCAAGCCAAAAATGGGACAAAGCCTTAAACAATCTTTTTACAAAATCCTAAGGGCTGTCTTTTGTCTCGAGTTCGAGAGACCGTCCTCACTCAGATAAAAAACTTGAGGGTTGGTTACCTTACTTCGAGTTCGAACAAGCACTCACTCGACCATAAAGTATAAGGGCTATACTAATTCAGTTCCAATCAAATTGTTTAAACCTCGGATCTTAGAATACAACTTCATAATTTTATAAGGCGGAAAGGAAGAAAGTTTTATATATATGTGTCAAAAATCATTTACAAGGGCAGCATGGCCCGATCAAGCTTTTCTACAAAAGACCGAAACGGTCTTAAAAGAAACACAAAAAATACTAAAGGACTTAGTCCTCTTCGGGAGCAGCATCTTCGCCCTCGAGGCCTCCTTATCCTTCATATCCGCTTATACTCCCTGTATCATCATCATCAAAAAAGGCCAACACTATGGCTTCAGCTTCGGCTTCAAGCTCCTTAGCATTCTCGATCTCGACTGTAAGATCGAAGCCACGAGCATGGATCTCCTGGAGAGTCTCCCTCTGAGACTGGCATTTAGCATGCTCGGCAACCCAGTTTGCTCGAGCCTGAGCAGTCTCGGCAACCTCCTTTGCTCGAACCTGAGCAGCTTCAACATCGAACCAGTAGACGGCCACGATTGCATCAGCATTAGCCGTGGCTATTTCGACCTCCGATTTGGCCTCTGCAGGTTGTGTGGCCAGTCTCTCTCGATCAGAAGTTGTTGAGCCCAACCGAGATTAAAACTCCTCAATTTTCTTGGCTTACACCAAGGCTTTCTCTTTCAAGACTCGGAGTTAGGTCTCAGCCGAGGCTAGTTGAGCCCAGGCAGCCTCCTTTTCTGAAGCAAGGCGGTCCATGTTCTTTTTCCACTCCTTGGCCTCTGCTTTCACTGCGTCCACTTCAACACGAAGTTGCCTGATCACATCGAGCTTTTGCTGGACATGTAGGACCGAACTGTTAGCCATCACGCCCGAGTCAGTGTCGTTAACTATCAAAAATTCTTTTTACCTGCTCGGACAAATTGGCTTGTTCTTTCCGAGCTGCTTCTAGCTCAGCCCTAAGTCCTTCTGCTTCTCCTTCTCTCTGCTTACTGAAAAGCTTGAAGGCATCTCTCTCCTCAGTAATCCCTCAAATTTAGGCTTCGTACTGGCTCAGTTCCCATCGGGATCGGAGAAACACCTCGTGATGGAGCACAGACGCCTACAAAAATAGAAAGAAGGAATTATACAAGGAAAGAAAAATACAAGTATGAAAATTTACAAAGAGAAAATGAACTTACCCGCCTCGCCCGAGCTCTTCTTAGGAACTTCCAAGTCACTCAGACCGGTGACATCTTCTACCCGACAAAATAACCACAGAAAGGATCTTCCTCTTCATGGTCCCCCTCCCCGTGACAAGTCTCCACGGCTTGAGCGTCACGTATCATCGACTGGGAAAATGAAGGAAACGAGGGGGAATCCCCGATCTCTATTACCCCAAGTAGGTTTTTTGGGGCACCGCCTCCCTCTCGATGAGCTTCAAGCCCGGTTTCTGCATCGGTATCAACCGCTTTTTCAATGGTCTCCTCACCCCGAGGTAAAGTATCTTTGGTTCCCCTCGGCTTGGGAACTTGGGACGGAGTCTCCTCTTCGACCTCGATGAGCCTAGACGGAGCAGTATCGATTCCCACCGATTCTGAAGTCTTTTGAATATTGGTGCTAACTCGTGCACGGGCCAGCAGCCCAGAATCACTTTCTTCTTCTTCTTCTTCTTCTTCTTCTTCTTCTTCTTCTTCTTCTTCTTCTTCATCCCTTAGTCTTTGGACTGACTTCATAGTCAGTGGGATTGTGTTCCCCTTGGGTTTACAGGCCGCTCTTTTCTTGGGTTTTTGAACCTCGGAGTCTGAGGCCCTTTTTTTTTTAATCACTTTCATTGGTTTCGAGATAGGCGGTGAAGCTTCTTCATCACCGGACGAGGGTCTCATAGCTGCATCCTTTCCGAGACCTACAAAAGGAGAAAGTAAGTAAATTCATGCTTGAGAAAATGCTCGAACGATAGGCAAATCGGTAATCCAAGAAGAAGGCCTACCATGAGTACGAGCCTCCCACCGGTCCTTTGAAAAATCGTGCCATACGCGCTCGGCGTATGTTGATGTTGAAACCAGGCTCCTCACCTAGTTCTCGAGGAGGGGAACCGCACCCGGCATCCAAGCAATGGTTGCATCAAGAAAAATGCTGATGAGAAAGGATGAAGAAGTAAAACCAGCTAACGGAAATTAAAAATGGGATCATACTTACGTTTCTTATTTCATTTCTCAGGAAATGGCATGCTCTCGGCCGGGATTAGGTCCGAGGTCTTCACCCAAACGAACCGGCCCATCCAACCCCAATCTTTGTCTTCATCTATACTCGAGATGAACGCCTTGGTGGCCCAGCGTTGAAGCTTTTCAACCCACCTCAATAGATTCGAGGGTTGTATAATCTAATGAGGTAGTCGAGGGTGAAAAGGATCCCATCGATTTTACTCACGAAGAAACGGAGCAATATCACGATCCTCCAGAAAGAAGGGTGAATTTGGCCGAGGGTCACTTGGGATTTCTTGCAGAAATCGACGATGCTTAGATCGAGGAGACCCAGCGTGAAAGGATAAGTGTAAACACTCAGATACCCTTCCACGTGGGTAGTAATCGCTTCCTCCGGTGCCGGTATCACAACCTTTTTGTTTTCCCAATTGTAATCTTTCTTCACTAGATCAAGAAGACTTTTAGGTATCGAGCATATATATCTCGATACCGGTTCGCATCGACCAACAACCGATAAGGATTTCTCAACCTTAAAATCGAAATCAATAACACACCCCCAGGGAAAAAGTTCCTCAAGGCGTGGCTCCACCACTAGTTTCTTGCCGGCCGGCCGAGATTAGGAAGCAGCCTCTTTCTGCGAAACGATTTTAGATGTTTTTGCCATTTAGTTTTTGTGAATGAAGGGGAATGAAGATTGAAGTATTTGGTATTTTAAGAAGAACAAGCAACGAAATTTGAAAATCTGGAAATAGGGAGCTTTGGAGAAGGCGAAAAACTATGAAGATAGGAATGGAAAAGTTTCGAAAATAAAAATTTGGGATGATGAAGTGTCACGACCCCAAATTCCCTCCGTAGGATGTCGTGATGGCACCTAGTCTCTAAGACTAAGTAAGCCTATCAATGCGGAATAATAATAAATATCTGAAATAAATAAACTACAATTCAAACAATTTCAACTCCCAAAATCCGGTAGAAATAAATCACAAGCTTCTAAGGATTTATTCTCAATGTCTCTATATGTCAAGTTCTAAATAAAATATAAGGAAGCAACATAAAATGATAGAAGGGGACTCCGGAGTCTGCGGACGCTGGCAGATATACCTCGAAGTCTCCGTGCGCAGGTAACTCACTGACGTCTAGGCTGGTAAAANATGATAGAAGGGGACTCCGGAGTCTGCGGACGCTGGCAGTATACCTCGAAGTCTCCGTGTGCAGGTAACTTACTGACGTCTGGGCTGGTAAAATGTACATGGATCTGCACAAAAAGATGTGCAGAAGCGTAGTATGAGTACTCCCCAGCGGTACCCAATAAGTACCAAGCCTAACCTCGGTAGAGTAGTGACAAGGTCAGGTGAGGCCCTACTGGAATATAATAATGGCATGGTAAAATGTTTATCAATATAGTAAAATAAAATGACATTGGAAATGAATCAAATAGTATGTCACATTTAATGACACAAAATAATTGCAAATAATATCTCGTGGAATCAAAACAGAATTTCCCTCAACTTTATGAAAATCACAACAATTAATCGAATGCAACTATGGCCATAAATCAATATCAACAAGGGCACTACCGAGGTACCTCCTCGTAGTACCAAATTATAAATAATTTCACAATATCTTATTTTCTTATATCACCGCGGGAGCCTTCACAATTTATTTAAAGANTACAATTCAAACAATTTCAACTCCCAAAATCCGGTAGAAATAAATCACAAGCTTCTAAGGATTTATTCTCAATGTCTCTATATGTCAAGTTCTAAATAAAATATAAGGAAGCAACATAAAATGATAGAAGGGGACTCCGGAGTCTGCGGACGCTGGCAGTATACCTCGAAGTCTCCGTGTGCAGGTAACTTACTGACGTCTGGGCTGGTAAAATGTACATGGATCTGCACAAAAAGATGTGCAGAAGCGTAGTATGAGTACTCCCCAGCGGTACCCAATAAGTACCAAGCCTAACCTCGGTAGAGTAGTGACAAGGTCAGGTGAGGCCCTACTGGAATATAATAATGGCATGGTAAAATGTTTATCAATATAGTAAAATAAAATGACATTGGAAATGAATCAAATAGTATGTCACATTTAATAACACCAAATAATTACAAATAATATCCCGTGGAATCAAAACAAAATTTCCTTCAACTTTATGAAAATCACACCAACTAATCGAAAACAACTATGGCCATAAATCATTATCAACAAGGACACTACCGAGGTACCGCCTCGTAGTCCCAAATTCTAAATAATTTCACAATATCTCATTTTCTTATACCACCGCGGGAGCATTCC
>AWOL01S0003491.1:0-63146 GCA_000715115.1 Nicotiana otophora
CAAATTAAGGACACTTGGTCCTTAACTTAGAGTTACAAGCACAGAAATTAAGGACAGGTAGTCTTTAACTTAGAGTTACAAGAAAAGAAATTAAGGACAGGTAGTCCTGAACTTCGAGTTCCAAGTTCAAAAGTTAAGGGCATGTAGTCTTGAACTTAGAGTTACAAGTTCAAAAGTTAAGGATCGGAAGTCCTAAACTTAGAGTTACAAGTTCAAACATTAAGGACATGGTGTCCTTAACTTAGAGTTACAATCACAGAAATTAAGGATATTACCTTGATGTCATTTTGAATCTTTTTTTTCGATAAAGCTATTTTTTGATGTATTGTAGTACTTTCTGCCTGCATATCCTTTTTGAACTTCTCCGATAATCTCTGAATCAAAAATCATAAAAACAAAAAAGTCTCTTAAGCAAAAATAAGCAAATAAAAAACTAATGGTATTCAAAGACAGAAAACTTACGTTAACAATTTCCTTAAGCAAAACTTCATCAAATTGTGTTGAAGGCATTGAACTTTGATCTTGAGACAATGGCACATGCACACTAGCGGGCTCCACATCTTCTTAAGAAGAAAGAAATGGTACCATCTCAAGCAACTGATACAACTATTATATAAGAAAAAATAATGTAAGTATTCATAACTAAAACACATAAACAAAAAAATAGCTAGTAATCCTATTAATTTACTTTTTCATTATGGAAGTACTTTTTACATAGGGTGTCATAATATGGAGATTTTATATCTGAATAACATAGCATCCGAGGAAACCCACATTCTCTGAAGTTCACAAATTATTTTTCCTGAAAAAATGGGAATACTTCCATAATCTAAACACAGAAGGCGAAAGGGAAGTCAAGTATAGTATAACTGTCCTTCTCTTTATCTTTATTTTTCTCTTTGTCTTTCTCATTCTCATTGTCTGAAGTATTTTGTTTGGGCTTCAAGTAACTCTTCAATGATTTTTATAACTTTTCATAACAAAGAGAGCCCCAATTGAAAGAAGAGCAGAGTTCATTATCATCTACGATTTTCATTACCCGCTCAGACACATTCCGATTCTTGCGCTTCCCCATCAACACAGATTCAACAAAATAAATTATTACCAACTTCACCGCATCGTCATGGCTGCCTACAAATGATGCAGTTGTACCATATGGGTGACTAGTAATAAAATGCCACAAATCGCCTAACTCGATTCTATCATTTCCAGTGATGTAGACTTTCGAAAGCCTATTCTCTCTTTCATTCAAAACTTTGAAGTCCACTGAAGAAGAACATTTCAACCCAGTAATTATTTGGAACGCTTCACGTATAAACTTCACTTCATGATCAAAAACCTTGAATGTCATTGAATTCAAGTCATTGCTTACAATTTCTGAAAGCAACACACAATGAATAAATTTCTGAATTCAAGTTCGCTGGTTCGCTGCAGAGAAGATGATAAAGGAGAAGAGATTAAGTTGGACAAAGTATACATAGAGAATTGCTGCGGGCTGGGCAGGAACAAAATCTCACAAAGAGTTGCATGCAGGAACGATATTGAGGGAGCAAAATTTTGCCTCTGAAATTTTGGCTCCGAACTTAAATCGAGAGAAGCGTATAAAGGAAGGATTTGGGAATAAAAGAAATAGAAGAAAGGGTAAAAATATTTTTTTATATTAATTTTAATAGAGTAATGACTATTTTTACTCAACATTAGAATTGATGGATAAAAAATAAACACCACCTTATTTAATGGCTATCGCACGCCATTTTTACTGTTTTAGGCTTGGGCACATGAATTAAGGAATTCACGTACGTTTAAAAATTAAAAGGAGTTTTAGACTTTTAGTTATAATACCCTTAATTAAGATGTTTCTTCTTTTTAGGTTGACATAATTATCACGAAGATATGGGTGTTATTAGTAGTAGTAACAGTACACGAAGCAACCTAAGCTATAGTGCTATACTCAATCAAAAATAGGTCGGAGAAAATCTCAATATCCAAAGTGAAACTTGTACAGGAGCCTAACCAAATTTCGATCTTAACTGGTTTTACGATACGCGCGTTGTGTGTATCCCATCTTAGTAAATACATATTTTTTAAAAATTTACATAAATACTAATTAACTAATTATATTTGAGTCATAAAATAAGTATAAGAAAAAAATATGAGTTCATGAAAAATGATGATTGTTGATTTTATTCAGCAATTCAATAAATGAGAAAACGGCAATAACATAGAAGTCCTCGATCATCTTAGTTAATATTTTTAACTTAAAATTTATTCATTGCTAAAATTTCAGAAGTTGCCATGCTTATTTTTTACTTTCACTGAGAGAATACATAAGCTTTTGAAAATTTAAGAGTTTTTTTTTTAAATTCGTTTTGAGAAGTATAAATTTTTAAATTCATTTTAAAAAACACGCATAGGCCATCTAACTGACAATAGACCTTCTTCTTTTTTATCACAAGTAAAATTTAAATTATTCTATTTTTCTAATAAATAAAAAATACTAAAGAAATTATAAAACAACTAAAAAAAACTAATAAACTTTGAGAATTTGGCCACATAGGCTTTTTGTTGGAGAGACAAATGTCGAACATTAGCAATAAAATTAAGTCTTATATTCAGTTGGAAAAATCATTATACAACATTAAGGTGGATACGAACATATTTTAGATATGTGTCACCTCTTTTTATTCCAAAAGATATATGTTGTGATATTGTTGTGGGTTAAAAGATTTTTTCAATTAAAGTGACAAACTTGAGTACTGATAAGTGGGGATTTCGACTACTTATTAGCACCTTTTTGCTTTCGTTTTAGTCCAAAAATATTTGATTGTGTTCTCGAAAACTAATGAAATATGCTTAATTGCATGAATAGTGGAAAATGAGCCCCCAAGATGAAATCCAACTCAAGAAGGAGTGATCTGAAATCAAGGACACAAACAGGCACAGAAGCTCAAAATTACGGATCGCAGATTTTCATCTGCGGCCGCAGATTGTGAAGAAACTCCCATCTGAGACAAGTGCAAAGTGCGGTCCACACATGACATGTGCGGCCGCACAACCTGGGCAAGAGCAAAAGTTTCGAGGACTTACATCTCAATTTCAACAGAAGTACGTACCGCACAATTATTGTGCGGCTGTAGAAGAACAGCTACGCGGCCGGAGTCACATTTGTGCGGTCCGCAGAAGAGCAATGTGCACTCAGAAATACGCGGACAACAGAAAAAGAGAAGTGCGACTGCAGTTCAGAATTATGCGGCCGCAGGTTTTCATTCCTGTCAGGCTAAAGCAAAGTGCGGACCACACATGAAATTGTACGGCCGTAAAACCTCTGTGTCACGACTCAAAATCTAACTAGTCGTGATGGCACCTAACCCAACTCGTTAGGTAAGCCAATTACAAACTATACAATTCCAATGAAATTTAGTAAGGCAATTAATTAAGAGAAAATATATGAAACTAATACATTTTCCAAGAACTGGTAGTACAAATTATGAGCTTCTAAGAATAGAGTTTACAAATCTGATATGAAATAAATACATCATCTGTTTGAAAAGTACATAAACAGAGTTTTATGAATCTAAGGCTACCATGAACAAGAGGCAGCTACAACCGGAACGTAGGTACACCTTCAGATCCAGTTCCCGACGAAACGCAGCAACATTAGCAGCCAACATCTACACGCAAGTTATAGAAGTATAGTATGAGTACAACCGACCCCTTCTACTAAATAAGTAACAAATCTAACCTTAGGTTGAAAGTAGTGACGAGCTTGTACCAAGGTCGGGTCCACACCAATAGCCAACAATAATCCATAACAACGTAAAGCAAATATTACAAGAAGTAACTCAGAGATAAAAATGCTCAGCAAAATCATAAATTCTAAAAATAGTTCCGCCTTTCAAGTACATCAGTGAAAACCCAAATCGTTTACCGAAGTTGCCAAAAATATGCGTAAGTTTGAAAACAGTAATTTTTCCATAATCCTTTCAATGATAATTAAGATGTCTCATTTTCTTTCCAGATAACCAGTGTAAAACAAATGCATCACTATACCCATCTGTCAATATGTGTGAGAAATCATGAATGACGTGATACCGTACAACATGATGAAAATACATCTATATGCCTGTATGTCATGTGTGCATGTCAATACAATGTATCTCAAAGATGAGCTCATGTACTCGCACTCTCAGCGTACTCAATCTCACTTTCTCACACATTCCACTCATCATGCCCAATCAGTCGGTACAATATATGGCCAATCTGGTCCAGAGAAGATCCATCCCGGAATATACACTTCAACTGATCATCAGTCACTCAATATCGAGTAGGGCCAATCTAGCCCGTAGAAAAGGTCCATCTCCAGGTATATAATACTTCGGACAAGATCCGCGTCCAAGGAAGATCCATCCCTCAATAATATCAACCGCGTTCACTAGGGGTGTGTGCAGACTCTAGAGGGGCTCCTTCAGCCCAAGCACTATAAATCGCACGGACAACTCACGTGCCATAGTATCAATATCAGAATCAATCAGGACCTCAACCCCACTCAGTCATCAATCTCTCCAGTCTCTCTCTCATGGGCTCACAATGTCATGAAACTAGCCCGAATATGATGATATGATGTATTAATAAATAACAACAGAGACTGAGATATGATATGCATATAAATGCATATGACTGAGTATGTAATGCAATGAAAATAGATAACTCAACAGCAGAAATGACCTCGGTGGGTCCCAACAGGATAAGCATGTAGCCTAAACATAGTTTATAGCATGAAACACATTTGGATAACTCTACTACGTAGAGATTTCATGATTTTAGACAAGTTCAGGTAACTACACAGTACCACAAAAATGACTGAGTCACAGCTCACACGGTGCACGCCCACACGTCCGTCACCTAACATGTGCGTCACCTCAACACCAAACACATAACATATATATTCAGGGTTCATACCCTTAGCTCAAAGATTAGAAGAGTTACTTACCTCAAACAAGACGAATCCAATGTCGAGCAAGCTAAACAATGCTCCTGAAATTCCATTCTGCGCGTAACAGCTTCTGAACAACTCGAATCTAGTCACAATTAATTTGATTCATTCCACACAATTTATAAGAATTAATTCCATATCAAGATACTAATATTTTTCCACAAAATTTGAAATTACACTCCAAAAATTGCCTGTGGAGCCCACATCTCGGAATCCGATGAAACTAACAAAATCCGATGACCCATTCAATTACAAGTTCAATCATACTAATTTCACTCAAATTCGACTCCGAATAAGTGTTCAATTTCGAAAATTTATTTTATGAAATTGTAGAAAATTCCTCTGATTTCTCTCAAAACATCAATATTCTAACGTCAAAAACGAAGATTAATTTATGGAATATAATCACAAGGGAGTCAAGAACACTTACCTTAAGTTGTGTGAAAAATTCCCTCTCCAAAATCGTCCAAACTGAGCTCCAAAATCCGAAAATGAAGAAAAATCTCGGAAACCCTTGTTTTTAACACTGCCCAGGCATTTCCGCACCTGCGGTGCCTGGGCTCGCACCTGTGCATCCGCTTTTGCGGAAGGAATTGCGCTTCTGCGGACTTTACTTACCCAGCGAGCCTTCGCTTCTGCGATGCTTAGGACCGCATCTGCGGTTGCGCTTTTGCGCAAATATCGCCGCACCTACGAAGACCCCAGTCTCGCATCTGTGCCAACCCCGCCGCACCTGCGGCATCGCACCTGCAACCAAGACCCTCGCAGGCGCGATCACATCAGAGGCAACAGTTCCAACATTTTCCTTAAGTCCGAATTTGATCCGTTAACCATCCGAAACTCACCCGAGGCCCTCGGGACCTCAACCAAATACACCAACAAGTCCTAAAACATACTACAGACCTACTCGAGGCCTCAAATCACATCAAACAACATCAAAACGATGAATCACACCTCAAATCAAAAATCTATAAACTTTGAACTTTCAAATTCTATATCTTGTGGCGAAACACATCAAATCAATCCGGAATGACTTCTAATTTTGTATACAAGTCACATTTCGCATTACAGACCTATTCCAATTTCCAGAATCGGATTCTGATCCCGATAGCAAAAAGTCAATCCTCTAGTCAAATTTCTCAAAATTTCAACTTTCGTCATTTCAAGCCTAATTCCACTACGGACCTCTAAATAATTTTTCGGACATGCTCCTAAGTCCAAAATTACCATATGGAGCTATTGGAATCATCATAATTCAAATCCGAGGTCGTTTACACATAAGTTAACATCCAGTCGACTTTTCCAACTTAAGTTTTCCATTATGAGACTAAGTGTCTTAATTCATTTCGAAATCCTTCCGGACCCGAAGTAACTAATCCGATAGGTCATAATACAGCTATAAAGCACAAATAGAGCAGTAAATGGGGAACAAAGTTGTAATACTCAAAATGATCGACCAGGTCGTTATATTAACATACGTTCGTCCTCGAACGTGCCAAGAGTTATTTCCAAGCCATCAAATCATTATTCCAACTTACCACACACGTACCCGGGGGTGATCCCACATCACCCTATTCCATATAGGCCTGACAACACAATACAACTGAAAATCATTAATTTAACACTAGCCCATAAACCTTAGAATTTAATTCCCAACATTCAAAATTTCTTACAAGACCCGAATCTCACAGTTACACACTGTATAAGTCTGAACAAGCTGCATTGAGCTATAACTATAACCACGGATATAATCACCCAACATATTACACAACTCGCATGCCCGTTGCACCATTCCTGATCACAGTGACTACTCCAATACCAACCAAATACTAGTATTTAACCCAAATCGAACCAAACTTATCCCAAAACCTTCGTACACTGTTGATAATAAAAGAACATGCGAAATTTCATGACCACTTACCAGATCAACAAGTCACAGAGCTCTCTTGCCCCAACTAGAACCATAATCGCTTTCTGAGCCGACTTCCAACATTATCCTTTCGAATATACCATAATCAAATCTAATAGTACCCATTCTAGGTCCATTGACCTTACATTATTAAATACAACTCTCGACAGACACGCCACATCAATATTACTCAGAGTCACAAACCGTTCTATCCGTGCACCAATATGCAACAATTCAAATGTACTAAGTCATGAGAAATGGCTCAAATGAGAGAACTACCTCGCAAGATTAACAAGTACTTCCACAAAGAAATGTTGGAAATCCATCTCACCGTAGAACCATCACACGATCCTAACACAAGGTACATACCTTTACATAACTCCGCTGCAATGCGTGACCCCATCCAAATGCCGGTCCATATTATATACTTCGAGTCACCATGCTCAGAATCAATAACCACGGAGAGGCAAATGACACAATGCCACACAAAACCTGAAAGAACATAACCAATACGCAATCGATCATGCAATACCCAAATACTCATCTCGCTCGAATTCCGTCATGAGGCCCCCAATAGAACCGCACTATGTGTGCATTACCACTGAATCACAACTTCTCGTAGCATAAAAGAGTAACTCACAGATCATTTTAGAATACGAATAAGCTCAACATCAACCGAATGGCACATCCTTCAATAATAGCAGTATGGAGCCAACTAATACGACTCGGTGTAGAATGCACATCCTAATTGGGCCTACCGATGGACCTCCAAATTAGCTCTGGTTACCCACAAATAGATAAATAACCCTACAAAAATCCACAATAACTGAAATCATAATACATACTATCATCTGGCTAGCTTCGGCCACGACTTCACAGTCCGCAACCATGAAACAATCTGCTCCTCTAAACTCCCAGTCTCCAAATCCATAGAACACACGAATCACTATTTCTGATTCCATCTCCACCGCCCGAATGTCTATCACATCCTTAATGCACGATCATCCCACTCAGAATATTTTCATAATTCTTCTGTGCCACATAACAATAATTTGAATATCAGCAGTCTATCAACCAGGTGAGTATCGCAATACTAATGACATGAAAACACAATGTGCTTTTTGAAATACGCACCCTTCTCAGGGATTACCGAGCAGTTATAATATTCGTCTAAATATTTGAAGTTGACCATGTTGTCAAAAATTCGGGACCTTCCCTTCAAGAGTGAACTGCCACCTCGTATATGTAGATTTTAATCCTGCATAACACACTGCATTTATCATGCCGTCATGTGACAAGCACAAGAATCTCATTATCAACTTTGAGTCACCAACAATTTACATACCATATTAGTTAGAAACCTTTCTCTTGCTTCTTTCTAGGAGGAAATCATAATGCACAACACGTTCCCCAGACCGGTAGAAAATATCCGGTTCAAACCATAGTAGAAATCATCAAGACTACTTTGAAATCCATTTGCATATAGCCAAGCTATTAGAACTGAATTCCTCTAAATCGACCTGGCCACGCAGGTCACCAAACCCAAGAATATTTCCACCAAAACATATGTAAAGTCTTACCACATCGTAATTACCTAAAGGACCGATCCTACCATTACCATACTAGTCCAGTCTTCTACCCAGTTGTCCTATTTCTCCGAGTCTCTTTCGAATTTGTCTTCAGATTGATACTTCTCCTTGCTAAAACACCACGATCTTTAACCACAACTCACCCTACAACCTTAGCACAGAACCACAATGCCCTAAGGCCCATAAGCTACCGAATTCCCTCTTAAGTATCCCAAAAGCACCACAACCGAGGCATCCACTCTGAAAGACCTTGTGTAAATTTAAAATTATCCCCCTTTCCTTTCTTATACTGAAATGTAGAATCCGTAGTCATGCAGAATTACCGTAAGTCCCGACACATCAAATGTAAATAACCGATTCTAGCGATATATGAATTTGAAAAAAAAAATTTTAATTGCCACTTCTATAAATCCATTAGAACCCTCTCGAGAGTCATCTACTCTGCTCAAATCTAATTTGCTCCGCCCCAAAACGGGCCGAAAGACATGTGCTCCTTTAGCACAATCAACACTCAAAGAAGTAACCCTGCCTTAATACCACCGATCAAATTCATACTTTGTGCGCACTACCTCCTTCAGAAACAACAGCTCACTCATCCCATGATTTTTCCTATACTCCTAAAGTGCCATAATTCGTATCTAGAAATTTTCTTACTCAAGTCATTCTCGAACTCCACCCCTACAAGTCATCACTGATTCCCAAGTACACCTCAGACCAAAACAAAAGTTTTAACACATAACCATGAATTGAATTGTCAATAGTGGACTCCCCTATTTGGCTCAAAGCCATAAATTTGAACACTCGATAACTCACAATATCCATACTCTATTACTGTTATAATACCATAGTCAGTTCAACAAAAATTCTTTTTAAGCTCATACAATGCCAACCATAAAAATACCTTTATTCGCTAAGCTCGTATTCATTTTCTTGACACTCAAGTCAACTTTCTCAACCAGATTCAAATTCAAATCTCAACACATATGCCCCACTGGCAGAAAAGAAACCCTCTCTATTCACATTATAAGGAACACACCTATGTAGATTACTTCGCAGGGGATAACCCACTGCTTAGCCTCAAATTGGTATCCTGTTATACCCTTTCGCAGTCACAATTACTATGCAATCACTTAGTGTATCTGAGTCTAAACTTATTAACCAGACATGAGAATTTAATTTGTCCCAAAATTTAACAAAATGAAAGATCCTTTAAAACATTCATACTCGAGACTGTACGTCACATCAAAATGAAAATCAAGCACCCAATGGCCTTTACTTTACATTCCAAGGAAACACTTCTCGTCACATTCAAATCGTCTTAACACATCCCGTAGTTATATCATACTCATCACAAAACCGTTCTACCGATCATCGAGCCACAAATTCCACTCGTAGGGACATTACCAGACATATGAGTCCAAATATACAAGTAACAACAGAAGCTACCAACCTTAATCTACAGTCTAACCATGGCCTCAAGTCCTCCGGACTGGCCCATCACCAAAACATAGAATACACATCTCGAACCTCGTTTATAGAATCATAAGCCAGCGATGCACAACTGATACCGAGCACTCATGTGCGCATACGAATACATGGAAGGAATTCAAAGAGTTATGTCTCAAGCTGAATTAATTCCGTACGATAAGGAAAGAAAGATGGGAAGTATATATCCTGAATGCCCTATAGCCTCTCGAAGATACGTATGGACGTCATCATACCGATATGAAAGACTCTATTAGACACTTGCTCATGACTTGTAGAACCTATGAATCTAGGGCTCTGATGCCACCTTGTCACGACCTAAAATCCAACTAGTCATGATGGCACCTAACCCAACCCGTTAGGTAAGCCAATTACAAACTATCCAATTCCAATGAAATTTAGTAAGGCAATTAATTAAGAGAAAATATATGAAACTAATACATTTCCTCAAGAACTGGTAGTACAAATCATGAGCTTATAAGAATAGAGTTTACAAATCTGGTATGAAATAAATACATCATCTGTTTGAAAAGTACATAAATAGAGTTTTATGAATCTAAGGCTACCACGAATAAGAGGCAGCTACAACCGGAACGTAGGTACACCTTCAGATCCAGCTCCTGACGAAACGCAGCAACATCAGCAGCCAACATCTACACGCAAGTTGTAGAAGTATAATATGAGTACAACCGACCCCATGTACTAAATGAGTAACAAACTTAACCTTAGGTTGAAAGTAGTGACGAGCTAGTGCCAAGGTCGGGTCCACACCAATAGCCAACAACAGTCCATAACAACGTAAAGAAAATAATACAAGAAGTAACTCAGAGATAAAAATACTCAGCAAAATCATAAATTTTGAAAATAGTTCTGCCTTTCAAGTACATCAGTGAAAACCCAAATCGTTTACTGAAGTTGCCAAAAATATGAGTAACTTTGAAAACAGAAATTTTCCCAAAATCCTTTCAATGATAATTAAGATGTCTCAATGTTTTTCCAAATAACCAGTGTAAAACAAATGCATCACTATGCCCATCTGTCAACATGTGTGAGAAATCATGAATGACGTGATACCGTACAACATGAGGAAAATACATCTTTATGCTTGTATGTCATGTGTGCATGTCAATACGATGTATCTCAGAGATGAACTCATGTACTCGCACTCTCAGAGTACTCAATCTCACTTTCTCACACATTCCTCTCATCATGCCCAATCAGTCAGTACAATATATAGCCAATTCGGCCCAGAGAAGATCCATCCCGGAATATACACATCAACTGATCATCTGTCACTTAGTACCGAGTAGGGCCAATCCAGCCCGTGGAAAAGATCCATCTCTAGGTATATAACACTTCGGACTAGATCCATGTCCAAGGAAGATCCATCCCTCAATAATATCAACCGCGCTCACTGGGGGTGTGTGCAGACTCTGGAGGGGCTCCTTCAGCCCAAGCGCTATAAACTGCATGGACAACTCACGTGCCGTAGTATCAATATCAGAATCAATTAGGCCCTCAACCCCACTCAGTCATCAATCTCTCCAGTCTCTCTCTCATGGGCTCGCAATGTCATGAAACTAGCCCGAATATGATGATATGATGTATTAATAAATAACAACAGAGACTGAGATATGATATGCATATAAATGCATATGACTGAGTATGTAATGCAATGAAAACAGATAACTCAACAACAGAAATGACCTCGGTGGGTCCCAACAGGATAAGCATGTATCCTAAACATAGTTTATAGAATGAAACACATTTGGATAACTCTACTACGTAGAGATTTCATGATTTCAGATAAGTTCAGGTAACGACACAGTACCACTGAAATGACTGAGTCACAGCTCACACGGTGCACGCCCACACGCCCGTCACCTAACATGTGCGTCACCTCAACACCAAACACATAACACGTATATTTAGGGTTCATACCCTCAGCTCAAAGATTAGAAGAGTTACTTACCTCAAACAAGACGAATCCAATGTCGAGCAAGTTAAACAATGCTCCAGAAATTCTATTCTGCGCGTAACATCTCGAATCTAGTCACAATTAATTTGATTCATTCCACACAATTTATAAGAATTAATTCCATATCAAGATACTAATACTTTCCCACAAAATTTGAAATTACACTCCAAAAATTGCCTGTGGAGCCCACATCTCGGAATCCGATGAAACTCACAAAATCCGACATCCCATCCAATTACAAGTTCAACCATACTAATTTCACTCAAATTTGACTCCGAATCATTGTTCAATTTCGAAAATTTATTTTATGAAATATTAGAAAATTCCTCCGATTTCTCTCAAAATCAATATTCTAACGTCGAAAACGAAGATTAATTCATGGAATATAATCACAAGGGAGTCAAGAACACTTGCCTCATGTTGTGTGAAAAATTTCCTCTCCAAAATCGTCCAAACCGAGCTCCAAAATCCGAAAATGAAGAAAATCTCGGAAACCCTCATTTTTAACACTGCCCAGGCATTTTCGCACTTGCGGTGCCTAGGCTCGCACCTGCGCATCCTCTTTTGCGGAAGGAATTGTGGTTATGCTGACCTCACTTACCTAACGAGCCTCCGCTTCTGCGATGCTTAGGATCGCATATGCGGTCGCGATTATGAGCAAAAATTGCCGCACCTGCGAAGAGCCCAGGCCAGCCCCACTCTCACAACTGTGCCAACCTCGCCACACCTGCGGCATCGCACCTGCGGCCAAGACCCTCGCAGGTGCGATCATATCAGAGGCAGCAGTTCCAACATTTTCCTTAAGTCCGAATTTGATCCGTTAACCATTCGAAACTCACCCGAGGCCCCCGGGACCTCAACCAAATACACCAACAAGTCCTAAAACATACCACAGACCTGCTCGAGGCTTCAAATCACATCAAACAACATCAAAACGATGAATCGCACCTCAAATAAAACATTTATGAACTTTGAACTTTCAAATTCTATATCTTATGCCGAAACACATCAAATCAATCCGGAATGACTTCAAATGTTGCACACAAGTCACATTTCACATTACAGACCTATTCCAATTTCCAAAATCGGATTCTGACCCCGATATCAAAAAGTCAACCCTCCGGTGAAACTTTCCAAAAATTTAACTTTCGCCATTTTGAAGCCTAATTCCACTACGGACCTCCAAATAATTTTTCGGACACGCTCCTAAGTCCAAAATCACCATACGGATCTATTGGAATCATCAAAATTCAAATCCGAGATCGTTTATACATAAGTCATCATCCGGTCGACTTTTTCAACTTAAGTTTTTCATTATGAGACTTAGTGTCTCAATTCATTCCGAAATCCTTCCGGACCCGAACTAACTAATCCGATAGGTCATAATACAGCTATAAAGCACAAATAGAGTAATAAATGGGGGAACGAGGTCGTTATACTCAAAATAACCGGCCGGGTCGTTGCACTCCGAAAGGGTATTTTTGTCCGAAAATTCCAGCACTGTATAAATGGAAGAGTTTCACTTTTGTAGGTCAAGTGTTTGACATCAGCAGGTACGGTAGACATTTTTTTTTACTCTTTTTAGTAGTTTTTTCCATTTTGAGCTTTTTGAATATTGATTTCATCATTTTAATTATCAATATGAGTTTAATTATCACTTCTTCTTCTTATTCTTCCAATTTAAGCATGAGTAGCTAGATTTTTACTAGGGTTGTGATCCAACCCTAGTGTGTAAATTTAATGGGTGTTTGATTTATTGCTTGTTTATGGTTGGGTGTTGATTACCTAGCTTCGTTCTTGCTTTTATTTGAAGAATTAATGGTTGCAAATATTATTTCATGCCTATTTGACTCTGTCTCTACTTGAGAAAGAGAGACTTAGTCTAGGAAAACTTGGCTAGAAAGAAATTGGTTCAATCGAGAGATTGATAAGCCCAATTAAAGGATTGAACCTAGAGATAGTAAAACCCGACTTGAGCTTATTATCAACTGCTTTGTTCAATACCCATTTGGACTTGAGAAATCCAAATTGGGTAAAAATCACTCTCTGACCGAGAGGTATTGAGTGGGTACTTGAGTGTTGAAAGCTATAATAGACCCCGACCAATAAAACAAGCTTTAAAGTTTACGGCCTATTAGGCGAACACCTAGGTGAAGGTCATAGCTATAGGCCTTTTATATCATTTGAAAAACAACCAAAAACACTTTCCTAATTTAAATTCTTAGTTTGTAATCTTAGTTTAAATTAGACCTAGAAACAACCCAAATTTGTGTAAGTGCAATTTGAGATAATTCAAGCTCATACACTATAATATATATATTCCTAAAACCCATTCATAGCTCCCTGTGAAAAATCAATCCCGACTCCTTGTTTGGTATTACTATTGCATCGACCGTTTTTATATCCTCAAAATAGAGAAGTGAAATTGGACGAGATCAATTTTTGGCACCGTTGTGGGGGAGCTAAAAAATGGTGCTAGCTATATATTTAGGTGTATTTTTGGAATATCTTCTTTTCGTTCCTTGTTACTAACGTGTGAGTATTGTAGGTGCAATCATGTCAAACAACTAGCTCGGAAACATAACCGTGGGGGATGTGGATGTTGATGATGATTCAATGGATGAGGTCAGTCTTGAACCTCAAGCCAATAGACAAGGCCGACCGCCTCAAGACAATGTACCCGTTCCACCCCCACCTCCACCAGAGCGGCTCCACACCGGGTGTTGCCGAATGAAGGGTATGCAAGTACTATAGTCCCACCCCGTATTAGGGCGGACAACTTTTAAATAACTAACGTAATGCTCACTTTGCTCGAGAAATGAGGTTTCTTCACCGGTGCACCAGGTCAAAATGCATATAAACACATAAAGGGGTTCGTTGATACATGCTGGGGGAGCAAACAAATAAATGTCTCCGAGGATGCTTTGAGGCTAAGGCTTTTTCCCTTCTCTCTACGGGGAAAGTTTTAGATTGGTTAGAACATTTGCCAAATCATTCCATTCATACTTGGGATGAACTAGCGGAGAAATTTATTTCAAAGTAATTCTCTCCGGGGCACATGGCCATTCTTCGGGATGAAATTCTAGTATTCAAGCAAGAACCTGATGAACCACTATACGAGATATGGGAAAGATATAGGATAATGGTGAAAGAGTTCCCCAACAATGATATGATGAAGAACATGATTCAACAAACTTTATATCGGGGGATCAATACCACCAACCAATGTGTAGTGAATCAACTTGCCGGTGGGAATTTCATGACTACGCCTTATGCGGAGGCGTGTGATATTTTGGATGAGATGGCAGATACTTCATCGGCATGGAAATCTAGAGCCAATGTTCCACAAGGTGATCCAAATATGATTCTTCTTCATAAAGAGTTACATGACCATGGGCAAGGCATAGCTGAGTTGACAACCACCATGAACCAATTGTCAAAGGTTCAACTTCAACAGGTGCAAAACCCGAAGCAAGTCAATGCTATAGAGGGAGTCAATATGATGGTAAAAAAGAGAAGAACAAGAAGTCCCCAAGTGCAACAAAGAGTGGATAATTCTGTGCAAGATGATAGTGGGTTTGATCAAGGAGATTCTTACAATGATCAAGAAGAAGAGGTCCAATATGTGAACAACTTTCAAGGGCAAAGAAACAACTACCAAGGCCCTAGTCAAGAACAATGGAGACCTTCGAATAATCAAGGCAATTGGAATTCTAACAACCAAGGTAATTGAAATAGTGGAAACAATCAAGGCAATTGGAGTGGAAGCAATAACCAAAGGAATTGGCAAAACAATAATAACTAAGGTAATTGGGGAGGCAACAACCAAGGCAGGTGGAACAACAACCAAGGAAATCGGGGGTCGGGTTTTCAAAGGCCCCCGATGTACCAACAACCGAGCAACCCACCTCCTCATCCTTCTCATGGTCCTAGTTCCTCCAACAATGAAATGGGTCATATTGAGAACATGTTCAAGCAAATGATGGAGAAGAATGCCGATTCCAATGCCCAACTTGCTTCACACAACACATCAATCCGTAACTTAGAAGTGCAAATGGGTCAAATCTCTCATGCTTTAAATTCTCATCCTAAGGGGGCACTACCAAGTGATACGGTGGTGAACCCGAAGGGTAGGAAAACTACGGGGTATGCCATGGCTGTTACTACAAGAAGTGGAAGAGGTGAGAATGCACCTACCTCAAGTTAAAGGCAACTTGTGGATGATGAGCAAGTGGTAGAAGAAGAGGCGATCTCGAACAATGTTGTGCAAGAAAATGATGAAGTACAGATTAATATTGATGACATGGCGGAAGAGATTCAAGAGGATATGAACCTGTCTAGGGATCATGTGATTGACATACCAGAAATGGTAGTGCAAAAAGCTAAGGTACAATTTCCTAAGCCACCTCCTCCCTATACTTAAAGGCTTGCCAAAAAAAATGGTGAGAATCAATTCAAGAAGTTCATTGATATGATGAAGAGTCTTTCTATAAATGTTCCATTAGTTCAAACCTTGGAGCAAATGCCCGGATATGCAAAGTTTATAAAGGACTTGGTGACAAAGAAGAGATTAATGAATTTTGAAACAATCAAAGTCACTCACCAAGTGAGTGCAATTGTGCATTCGATGGCTCCTAAGTTGGAATATCCCGGTTCTTTTACAATTTCTTGTACCATTGGAAGTGCCGAGTTTGCAAAAGCTCTTTGTGATCTTGGGGCGAGTATCAACTTGATTCCTTATTCGGTTTTCAAGACATTGGGAATTGGGCAACCAAGACCCACATCTATGAGATTACAAATGGCCGATCGTACAATGAAAAGACCGTTGGGGGTGATTGAGGATGTATTGGTTCGAGTTGAAAAGTTCATTCTCCTGGCGGATTTTGTAATTCTTGATTGTGAAGTGGACTATGAGGTGCTGATTATTATTTGTAGATGTTTTCTTGCTACGGGGAAGGATCTTGTTGATATGGAAGACGGTGAACTCACATTCCGGGTGGGTGATGAAAAGGTGGTGTTCCACGTGTGCAAATCTATGAGGTAACCTAATAGCAATGAAGTGTGTTCGTTCGTGGACTTGGTGACCGATGTGATTATTGATGATACAAGTGCCACGATTAATGTGGGTGGCATGTTGGATGCCGTTTTGCTCATTTTTGATGATGATGAAATGAATGGCTTCATGGAATGCGTTAATTCTTTGCAAGGGATGGGATCATATAATTATGCACCACGAAAACTTTCATTGGATCTTGAGAATAGGAAAACTCCTCCTACAAAGCTTTCAATTAAAGAGCCTCCTATCTTGGAGTTGAAGGCATTACCTCCACATCTCAGGTATGAATTCCTCGGCCCTTGTTCTACTTTACCGGTTATTCTTTCCTCTTGTTTGACTAACGTGCAAGTTGACTCTACATTGGCAGTGCTCCACAAGAGGAAGAAATCTATTGGGTGGACTTTGGCGGATATTCGGGGAATAAGCCTCGCATTTTGCATGCACAAGATTAATTTGGAGGAAGATGCCAAACCTCCATTAAACATCAAAGGAGACTCAATGAAGCCATGCAAGAGCTGGTAAAAAAGGAGATTATAAAGTGGTTAGATGACGGGGTTGTCTACCTCATTTTTGACAGTTCATGGACTTCTCTGGTGCAATGTGTTCCGAAGAAGGGGGCATAACTGTGGTCACCAATGATAAGAACGAGTTGATTCCAACAAGAACGGTGACCGTATGCAGAGTGTGTATGGACTATCGGAAGCTAAACAAAGTCATAAGGAAAGATCATTTCCCACTACCCTTTCTTGACCAAATGCGTGATAGGTTGGCCGACTGGGCGTTCTATTACTTTCTAGATGGATATTCGGGCTACAATCAATTCCTTATTGCCGCCGAAGATCAAGAGAAAACAACTTTCACTTGTCCCTATGGCACTTCCACTTTCAAGCGGATGCCGTTTGGCTTATGCAATGCGCTGACAACTTTTGAATGGTGTATGATGGCGATCCTTACAAATATGGTAGAGGACTACCTTGAAGTCTTCATGGATGACTTTTCGGTAGTCGGGGATTCTTTTGATGATTGCTTGGCAAATTTCGATAAGGTATTGGCAAGGTATGAGGAAACGAACTTGGTATTGAATTGGGAGAAATGCCATTTCATGGTCGAGGAGGGTATTGTCCCTGGCCACAAGATTTCAAAGAAGGGGATAGAGGTCGACATGGCAAAAATTGAGGTGATTTCTAAACTTCCACCTCCAACATCCGTGAAGGGAGTGAGAAGTTTCTTGGGTCATGCGGGGTTCTACCGGCGTTTCATAAAAGAGTTTTACAAAGTGGTGAACCCCTTGTGCAAACCTTTGGAGAAATATGATAAATTTCACTTTAATGATGATTGCATGAGAGAATTCGAATTGCTCAAGTTCAAGTTGACAACTACTCCCATTATCACTGCTCCTAATTAGAGCATTCCTTTTGAGCTCATGTGTGATGCTAGTGATGTGGCGGTTAGAGCAGTCTTGGGGCAACGTATCAACAAAATCTTTCATCCGGTCTACTATGCTAGTAAGACCATGAATGATGCCCAAGTCAATTACACTATTACCGAAAAAGAGCTCCATGCCATTGTGTTGCTATAGAGAAGTTCCGCCCGTACTTGATGGGTGCAAAAGTGATTGTCCACACAGATCATGCGACACTTTGTTATCTGATTAGAAAGAAAGATTCCAAATTCCGGTTGATGAGATGGAAGTTTTTGTTGCAAGAGTTTGATATAGACATCCAAGACCGAAAAGAAAGTGAAAACCAAGTGGCAGACCACTTGTCTCGTTTGGAAGAGGAGGGGAGGCCGCATGATGGCCTTGAAATCAATGACTCCTTCCTCGATGAGAAACTCTTTGCCATTTCAATGAAAAAAGTGCCATGATTTGCGGATCTAGCAAATTTTCTTGTAAGTGGTATCACCCCGGATGAGTTCTCTTCAAACCAAAGGAAGAAGCTCAAGCGAGATTGTCAAGACTATTTTTGGGATGAACCGTACCTTTTCCGGATTTGTACGGATAGAGTGATTAGAAGATGTGTACCGGAGGAGGAACAAGTTGAAATTCTGGAGGCTTGTTATTCTTCGCCGTATGGTGGTCACCATGGTAGATCAAGAACGGCGGCCAAAGTGCTAAGTTGCGATTTCTATTGGCCCACTCTTTACAAAGATGCAAGTGATCTAGTCAAGCGTTGTGAAGAATGTCAAAGGGCCGGTGGAATCTCAAAGAAAAATGAAATGCCTCTCACCACCATTTTGGAGATTGATATTTTCAATGTGTGGGATATTGACTTCGTGGGACCTTTTGTGAGTTCTTGTGGAAACGCCTACATCTTGGTCACGGTTGATTATGTGTCTAAATGGGTTGAGGTCGTTGCTCTACCCAACAATGAAGCAAGAAGTATGGTTGCATTTTTGAAGAAGAACATCTTCACAAGATTTGGTACTCCGCGGGCTATCATAAGTGATGTGCTGTCGTATTTTTGCAACAAAACTTTTGAAACCTTGCTTAGCAAGTATGGTGTCACTCATAAAGTTATGAATCCCTATCACCCTCAAGCTTGAGGTCAAGTAGAAGTCTCCAACCGGGAGATAAAGAGTATTTTGTCCAAAACAATGAATGCTAACCGAACGGATTGGTCAAAGAAGCTTGATGATGCACTATGGCCTTATTGGACTGCTTTCAAAACTCCTATCGGGATGTCCCCATACCGGTTGGTGTTTGGTAAAGCTTGTCATCTTCCGGTGGAAATCGAGCACAAGTCCATGTGGGCTTTAAAGAAGTTAAATCTTGATTGGGATGCAACTGCTAACTTGCGGGTTGCATATTTGAATGAATTAGATAAATTTCGGTATCATGCATATGCAAGTTCGTCCTTATACAAAGAAAGAATGAAGTACCTTCATGACAAATACATCCGAAACAGGGAGTTCAAGGTGGGCGATCTTGTTCTGTTGTTCAACTCACGATTGAAGATGTTTCCCAAAAAGCTGAAATCCAAATGGAGTTGTCCCTTTGAAATTGTGGGTGTGACACCTTTTGGTGCATTGGACTTGAAGAACAAAAATGATGAGATATTCCGAGTCAATGATCACTGGGTGAAGCTTTATTTAGGACAAGTTGATGATGGCCACGTGGTGGCAGTGACTCATTTGAAGTGATGGTAATCTGAGTCGTGCTGCAACGTTAAATTAGGCGCTTCTTGGGAGGCAACCCGTGTTTCTTTTTCTTTCCTTTTTTCTTTTCTTCTTCTTTAGATAGGTCTTATTTTGTGCTAACTGGATTTGAAATGTGTCACAGGAAGGTGTGTGCTTTACAGGAACTGTGCTCAGAAAAATTGGCTAAGTATGGAAAACGTGCGGACCGCACAATTTTGGACGCTACGGCAGAAGGCAAATGTGGCCGCATAACTTGAGATGGAAAAATACAAAATCTCTGAAGTTTGATTGTCACAGAAATAGCCAAAGTGCGGCCGCACAACAAATTTTGCGGTCCGTACCAAAAATCTGCGGTTGCACAGCTAAATCTGCGGATCGTAGATCATCAAAAGGAAGTGGAACACCAGGTAACAGAGTGCGGACCACAGAAGGAATTCTACGGCCGCACTCGTCTCTTGATTCCTTAGCCAGACCCACTGTGTATAAATAGTAACCCTAAGGCTACCGTTGAAACTTTCCATTCTTTGAGAAATCAAAGGGGCTAAAATTTTGCACGCATCTGATTCAATCATCTACCACCTAATTACACATCTGTGATCATTCCATAGCACCACTTCATCATTGGTATGTTCAAATCATTTCTAGGATTCTTTAATTTTCTTAGTTTAATGTATAATTTGTTAGTCAGTTTAGACCATTTGTCAATTTCATATTCATGTGGAGGTTAAATTGTATGGGTTAACTCTTACTTGCTTTTTGGGAGTGGGTAGCTTGATTATCATGCTTAGTTGCTATCACCATGTCTAATTTGTGCTTAAATTGAAAGCCTACAGGATTCTTCCCGATTGAATTTTGAAATGTGCGGCCGCACAAGGAATTGTGCGGCCGCACAAGGAATTGTGCGGTCCGTAGAAGTATAGATTAGGGAAGTTGGTGAGGTAAGATTGTGCGGACCGCACTTCAAATTGTGCGAACCGCAGTAATTTCATCGCGGCCGCAGATCAGGACAATCTCTGTCATCAGAGAGTTGGCACTTTTGAAAAGTTTCATGTGCGGCCGCATTTGCAATAGTGCGGACCGCACTTCAATTCTGCGGTCACACTCAAAATTGTGCAGAACGCAATTTCATTGATACGGCCATACTTGCAATTGTGCGGACCGCACTTCCCCACCCTGCAACATGTTTTGTTATGTGACTTTCTGTTTATCTACAATTGAATTGGAACTGTCTCATGCTACTGTTTGTTACAGAAAATGGTTAGATCATAAGGTCGTGGTGATACATCAAAGGGGAACGGTGAACCTTTCAGTGGCAGAGGCAAAAATAATTTACCCTTCGCCCTCCAAAGATTAATTTGTAAGAAAACCACAGTAGGCCGAGGAAGACAACCAAGCCTTCTGAATCTAGTTCATATGCCCTATCTAGGGAAGCTTCGGAGGGCGACTCAGTGCAAGAGCAGCTTGTTGTACAATCACAGCCACAACAGCCTCAGGGCAGATACCAACTTAGAGACGAGCCTTCCTCCTCTAAGAGCACTTCCGAGGGTTCGGAAGGTGACAGTCAGGCTTCAGATCCCTCATCCACACATGCCTCCGACACACCTGCTACTATAGTGGATGTTGATGATATTCTGGATGATGGTCGAGGGGGTGATACCAGAGTTGCCGGCCTTGAGAGGTCAAAGAAGAAAGAGATTTGAGAGGATAGGTTTGTCAGTCTGGCTGCTTTCACAAGCTTCCAAGAGTGGTGTCCAATGATATCGCTCACTCTTGAGTGTCAGTTCATGATAAAAGACCTTGACAAATACAACCCGACAGTGTTGAGACAGTTTCAGGAGTGGAAGGGGTGGATGTGGTTCACCAAAAGTGTGGTAGATGCCAAGGAATACCTGGTACGGGACTTTTACGCCAATGTGGCACATATAAAAGGGACCAAGGTAACAAAAGTGAGAAATCAAAAGGTGCGATTTGATCAGAGCACCCTGAACACATATTTAAGGTTTGAGGATGTGGAGCCTGTGCAATACCTGGAAAAGTTAGCACTGGGAGATGCAGTTCGACCATGGTTAGCTGAAATTCTTGCAGTTCTGGGGCCGCCTCCAGCATGGATCACAACAGGGGTTCCTATTCAGCTGAACACCCTAAATTTTGAGGCAAATGGATGGCAAACATTCGTGTGTAGCAGACTAGACCTTTGCAAAATGAAACAAATATTCCAATTCAACAGGCAGTGCTAGTCGCTTCTATCATGGCTGGGTACCCTATCAATGTGGGTGGCGTGATGTCGGCTAACATGTCTGTGATCGCCATGAAAGGTGACACCTCCTACCCGTATCCCAACACTATCATTGAGTACCTTACGGATGCGGGTGTGGAGCCGAGGGATTTTGATACCAAGGTGCGGGCGAAGAAGCCCTTCTCATGGTATTCTTTGATGGGTAGTGGAAACCCAAAGAAATAGGGTCAACCCTCTACCACTACAAGCCAGTCTGATGAGCCCGTCGGGGTAGCTGCTGAGACAGTTGACATGCCATATACTTCAGCAGAGCCTGTTGATGGTGCAACAACTATGCCTCCACCTTCTTCTTTAGGTCCCTCAGCATCAGTGCCTTCCACATCAGCTTTGAAGCCGGTGCCCATGCCCGCTCATCTACTATGTGCGCTGCGAGTCTCCCAAACACTAGCGAGCCTCAACAACTGGATGCAGACTGCTACTGCAAAAGCTATCTGACATATCTAGTGTTGTTGCAGCACAATTATCCACTATGGCACCCCAGATTCCTCCGACAATAGAGGATACATTGAAGAAGATTTTGGAGAACCAGACCACCATCATGAACACCTTGGTAGCACATGGAGCAGTGATTGAGGAGCTAGGGAAACAGGTAAAGAAAATGAAGAAATCCCAGGCGTCCAAGAAATCAGTTGACAGGCTGAGGAGAGAGGTGACCAAGAAAGCAACAGATCGTGATCTTTCATTTGATATGCTCATGGAGTTAGACCCACCAGCACCAGCAGATCCAGCAGCACCATCAGCTCCAGTGGCACCAGCTGGCCAGTTTGAGGAGACAGACCTAGCTGTCGACACTACTGAGGTAGTGCGCCAGATGTTCACCAACCAGTTACTCCCAGAGCCGATGATGAGATTCAGTTAGAGGAGACTGAGGGCGGTGATGCTGCTATGGACACGGAGATGTCCAAGGTCATATAGGGAGTCTTTTTCACTCTTATCCTTCTTTATTCTTGTTTTAATTAAGCATTGGGGACAATGTTTATTTTTATTCGGGGGGGGGGGGGGGGGGGGGGGGGGGGGGGGGGGAGGGGTGGAGTTATTTAATTTGCTTTTTGGATGACTTTTAGACATTTGGTTTGTAATAAGTGACAATATTTTCTTCTTTCTCTTCATTCTGTATATATATATTCTCTCTGTTCTCTCTTGATGTATATATTCTCTCTTTTCCTCTCTCATTATGTATATACATTAGTTTCTTTATTCTATTTTCTTATTAGTCTATGTTTAATCTAATAGCTTCTTTTTAATTTTGTAGCTTCTTTTTATGTTTTAGTGAACAATAAGCCTTTGATTTTTTTAATACCATGGTTCGTTCCAAAGGTCATTTTTGTATGAATCGGGTGACTCTTCCCAACGATGGATAGCGTGACAACCTTCTTAAGAGATTGAGTTTATTTTTGGTATTTAGGTAAGAATAGTAGTAATAATGAATAAAATGACCTAATTGAGTCAGGCTCGAAGAGTAAAACATGTTTTACTTGGTACCAACACACTTAACTACGTGCTTATGGTTAAAAACAAGTTTTTTGGAAAGATATAGCTTTAGTTAGTGACCTTGTGACTCTTCTGTTGACTTGGGCAATCATCGAGTGATTTAGTCAAACCATAGTAATTTTCAATCTTGAATATGGTCGTTGTGGGCCCTCGACTCTATCCTCTTTAATAATCCCGCTGCGTGAGAGGTGAGATAGTTTTTATTCAAGTCCAAGTACCCGTGCGAATGGTCTAGAACTTTCCCCAAATGTGTCTCTAAGCAAAATTTTAAGTTTTGCTTTGCTTGAGAAGTGATTATAGGATCTCCTTGACCAGCTTGAAATTTTCCACCGCCCACCAATGTTGTTATCCCTAGTCAACCTATTTGAGCCTAAAACCTTTCTTATTTGATAACCATAATTACAATTTTGTCGTGACCCTCTCTTGGCACCCGAGCTTTTCTTAACACTCTTATGAAATAATTGGCTAAAAACGTAAGTTTGGGGGAGAGGCGAGGAGTTTTAAAAAGGTACCAAGGCATAAAAAGAGAAAAGAAATGAAGAGAAGGAAAGGCAAGAAAAAAAAGAAAGAAAGAACAAAAAGAAAAATGCAAATAGAAAGTGAATAACTTGAAGAGTTGAAGGGATTCAAAAAAAAGTAATGATGCAAAGCATGGAGATAGCAAAGAAGGAGAAAATGAATATCATGACCAAGAAAGAGTGATGCTAAGAAGTCTCTCTAATCCCCCTGTGTAAAAGGAAATGCCTCAAAGAGTTGACAAAGCATGCGCCGATAAGAGAAAATAGAGTGCTTAAGGAAAGATGAACTCGTTCTATCATAGCACATCCAACCGTAGTCCAAAAGCCTTTATTGCATTCCAAAAAATCCCTACGTGATTTCAAGCCGAGTGAGCTTACATTAGTGGTGATTTACATGAGGGGTAAGCCTATGGTACTTAAAGCCGTACTTGTGACATTCTTTTGAGAGAGATGAGCGAACCTTTCACAAATATTTGAATTGAGTGCTACATTCCTAAGTGAGATATGCAAACGGAGAGTTTAGAGGAGGAGTTTGGGATACACAATGATCTACATGAAAGGGCGAGCTTCCTTGATGAATGAAGTCAACTCTTGATGCTCAAGTGTCACATTAGAACTATTTGTGCTTAAAAGTTCAACCCATTCCCTTGTTAATGATTCATAAGTGTTGTGGGTAATTATTGGTCCTAATTGATGCATGATTGATGGATCTTTGATTAGCAGGAATCGCTCTTAGCTTGTGGAGGTGAGAATTACCTTATTTGCTTGAGGACAAACAAAAGCTTAAGTTTGGGGGAGTTGATAAGTGTGGATTTTTACTACTTATTAGCAACTTTTTGCTTACGTTTTAGTCCAAAAGTATTTAATTGTGTTCCCGAAAACTGATAACATATGCTTAATTGCAGGAATAGTGAAAAATGAGCCCCCAAGATGAAATCCAACTCAGGAACACAAACAGGCACAAAAGCTCAAAAGTGCGGACCGTAGATTTTCATCTGCGGCCGCAGATTGTGAAGAAACTCCTATTAGAGACAAGTGCAAATTGCGGTTCACACATGACATGTGCAGCCACAGAACCTGGGCAAGAGAAAACGTTCAGAGAACTTGCATCTCAAGATCAACAGAAGTGCGGACCGCATAATTATTGTGCGGCTGTAGAAGAACAGCTACGCGGCCGCAGTCACATTTGTGCGATCCGCAGAAGAGCAATGTGCGGCCGCACTTAGAAATGCGCAGACAAAAAGAGAGAAGTGCGGCCGCAGTTCAGAATTATGCGGCCGCATGTTTCCTTTCCTATCAGGCTGAAGCAAAGTGCGGACCGCACATGGAATTGTGCGGCCGCAGAAACTCCGAAAGGGAATTTTTGTCCGAAAATTGTAGCACTGTATAAATAGAAGAGTTTTACTTTTTTAGGTTATGCTTTTATCATCAACAGCTATAGTAAATGTTTTCTTTTACTCGTTTTAGTAGTTCTTGCCATTTTGAGCTTTTTGAATGTCGATTTCATCATTTTAGTTATCAATATGGGCTTAATTATCAATTCTTCTTCTTTTTCTTCCAATTTAAGCATGATTAGCTAGATTTTTACTAGGGTTTTGACCCAACCCTAGTGTGTAAACTTAATGCGTGTTTGATTTATTGCTTATTTATGATTGGGTGTTGATTATCTAGCCTCGTTCTTGCTTTTATTTGAATAACTAATGGTTGCAAACATTATTTCATGCCTATTTGACTTAGTCTCTACTTGAGAAAGAGAGACTTAGTCTAGGAAAACTTGGCTAGCAAGAATTTGGGTCAATCGAGAGATTGATAAGCCTAATTAAAGGGTTGAACCTAGAGATAGTAAAACCCGACTTGTGCTTATTATCAACTGCTTTGTTCAATACCCATTTGGACTTGAGAAAGCCAAATTGGGCAAATATCACTCTCTGACCGAGAGGTATTGAGTGGGTACTTGAGTGTTGAAAGATATAATACACCCCGACCAATAAAACAAGCTTTAAAATTTACGACCCATTAGACGAACACCTAGGTGAAGGTCAAAGCCCTAGGCCTTTTATAGAAAGAAGAGACAATAATAGCGACATGTAATATTCATTCTGATAAGAACACGTTTGAGAAGAAAACTCTCTCTCTTGCAAAAATACAAAGATTACCTTTTTATAATTATTTTCGTTGATATATTATTCTCCACTTTCTACCTGATCCGAGGATTGTTCATGTGAATCTTAGATCTATCTGTCATTCATCACTGTCAGGCACAATTTTCATCCCACCCATTCATTATTGGGAGAATCATTTTCTTTATTTACTTAAATTCAATTTATTGATATTTATTGTTAGTTATATAACCCTTAATGTTCTTGTTTCAAAAATATTTTACATCTATTGTCACCAACCATATACAGAATCTGTCCCATCTACTATACATTTTTGTGCTCAATATCTAGGGTTATTATACTTAGTTAGACTTAACCCCGTATTACGTAAATTTTATAGTTTAACCAAAGACTATATTTTTCAGTCAAACAATTTGGCGCCGTCTGTGGGGATTTTCTGACTAAGTCTTTTAGTTTCTTCTGGATCCAATACCGGCACTGGTCGCTGACATAAAAAAAAAGAAAACGGAAAGAAGAACTTTTTTTTTCTCTCTGCATGCACAAATCTAACATGGCAGGTAACAGAGAAGAAAGAACAAGAATAATGAGTGACCTCCCAACCAAACTCATGGACATCATCCACGAAAGCTCTGAAGTAGTGGATATGGACACAACACCCAATGCCTCCCCTAGGTGAGGTGGAACACCCCCTCCCCACTACAGCATCACAAAATCCCTTGGCAAGACAGCCTCCACATCGGTGGGAGAGGAGACACCGCCAGCGATAAAGAAACTCCTTGAGCCCTAGCTGACTGATACACTAACCAACGTCCTTCATAAACACGTTTAGGACACAGCCACAGCAAATGCGAGAACTCGTGCTGCACCACCAGTGAAAGAGCAACATGATCAACCTACCCCTACTCGCGACAACATGTATCACTCACAATGTTGTTAACAATGTAGGCGATGATGCTCTCACAACCATTCTGAAAAGGATGGAGGAAATGGAAAATAAGAACAAGGCACTTCGGGATCAAATGAGAGAGCACCAAGAAAGGGTCAATAAAATACCAAGCGCTCCTAAGTTATTGCTGAAGAGAGATGCAGTTGATTCGTCAAGCAACCGTACAGTGATAGTGCTACCCCACATGCCTTACCGAGGACTTTCAAAATGCCGCATTACCTGGAAATATACGATGGCACGACCGACGCCGAGGATCTTGTGACCCACTACGTCACCGCTGTGAAAGGCAATGACCTCGCCAAAGAACAAGTATCCTCCATTCTGCTGAAGAAATTTGGCGAAACCCTCAGAGGAGGGGCATTAACCTGGTACTCATAACTGCCAGCGCATTCCATCGAAACCTTTGAGGAAATGGCCGATAAGTTCATGATGGCCCATGCCAGAGACAAGAAGGCCGGGATGAAATACACAATGCATACTGTGCCGAAGTTTGAGCAGACGAAGATGACCTCAATGGCCCGACTCATCGACTGACCTTAGTACAAGAAGAATCCAGAAAAGATCGGAGAAGTGATATCATAAGAGATCTAGCATCCTCACGGCAAAACCGGGAACGACATCTCCCATATGTCAGAACTACTGTTGAATCCTCACCTCAACATGAATAAGGCCCACCCCGATGGGACACCTCAAAGAATTTTTGAGCAATCGAGGAAGGACCAGCTTTACTAGGGGACGCGAACAACATCAAGGGCCGCCGAAGCTGCCCTCGCTAGCCCACACCATCCACATGATCATCGACAGTGGAGACGACGCTTCCATCAATAATGTGAGGTTCACCACGACCCACAAGCTCAAACGGTCGATCACCCACGAACGGTATGACTAACTCGAAGAAAGTATCATCTTCGATAAGTCAGATACCAACGGTTTGGCATTCTCTCACAATGACACTCTTGTTATTACTTACGAATTTTAGATACCGATGTAAGACAAATTATGGTAGATGACGGGAGCGGCGCGTGTATTATCCATCCTCGAGTACTCACACAATTGAAACTCGAGGATAAGATAGTACCACGCTTCATCACACTAACATGCTTTAACAATGCAGTCGAAAGAACATCTTGCGAGATCACACTCCCCGTCCTGGTGGGTGGCGTCACTCTAGAGACCACATTCCACATCATGGATCAGGACACAACATATCGGCCACTCTAGAGACCTAAATAAAGCTTGCCCCAAAGACTAGTTTCCACTACCTCATATCGGCTAGCTCATCGATGTGACAACCGAGCATGAGTTGCTGAGTTTCTTGGATGCCTACTTGGGCTACAACCAAATCCTTATGGAGGAAGAGGACCAGGAAAAGACCACATTCATCACCCACCAGGGGGCGTACTACTATAAGGTCATGCCTTTCGAATTGCAAAATGCGGGGGTAACTTACCAAAGGCTAGTGACAAAGATGTTCAAAGAACAACTCAGAAAAATGATGGAGATATACATCGACGACATGCTGGTCAAGTCCAAAAAGAAAGAAGATCATATCGACCATTTAAGAGAAGCATTCGGCATACTTAGGCAATACGACATGAAACTAAATCCCGAGAAATATGAACTCGGCATGGCCTCAGGGAAATTCTTGGGTTTCCTAGTGTCGCAGCAGGGTATCGAGGTCAATCACGACCAAATCAAGGCCATCGAGAGTATAACAGAGCACTTGACCACCAAAAAGCAAGTCTAGAAACTAACTGGCCGTATCGCCGCTTTGTCAAGGTTCATCTCGCGATCCTCTGATAGGTTCCACAAGTTCTCCGGCATACTCAAAAAGGAGAACGGCCTAATGGACCCCTGAGTGCGTCCAAGAATTGAAGGAGTTAAAGGTGTACCTATTTTTGCCACCGTTGCTCTCAAAATCAGAACCAGGACAACCTTTCCTCGTCTATCTCGCCGTGTTTGAAGTAGTTGTGAGTGAAGTCTTAGTCTAAGAAAATAAATGTATGTAATATCCCATCTATTACATTAGCAATACACGAGTTGACGCCGAGACGAGGTACCCCCATCTTGAAAAGCTAGCTCTGGCCTTAGTCATAGCTTCACGAAAACTTTGACCGTATTTCCAATGCCACCCCATCTCGGTCATCATGACTTTTCCTTAAGAAGCATTTTACGTAAACCCAAACTTTCGGGAAGATTGGCCAAATGTGCCATCGAACTAAGCGAGCACGATATTACCTATCGACCGCGAACGATGATAAAGTTTCAGGTCCTCGTTGAATTCATCGCCGACTTCAGTGCGCACATACTACCTGAAGTCAAAAAGGAAGCCTTCCACACTTCTTCCCAAATACATGACCTCTGGGTCCTATACACCGACGGTGCGTCTAACGCGTCGGGGTCCGAGTTAGGACTCTTACTCGAAGTCCCAACAAGCGAAGTGATTCGCCAGTCCATAAGTTTCCCGGACATGACTAACAACGAGGCCGAGTATGAGGCCGTAATTGCAGGACTATGACTAGCACTCAAATATGGGGTGAAACGGCTAAGGATGAGCTGCGATTCTCAGCTCGTGGTCAACCAAGTCACAAGGACTTTCCAAATCAAGGAGCAAAGGTTACAAAAATACTAGACCGAAATCTGCAAACTGCTATCCAAGTTCGACGAATGTCAGCTCGACCACATTCCCAGAGCATAGAATATCGAGGCAGACGGCCTCGCCAAATTAGCAACAACCACCAAAAACATCACAACCGGAGACCAAAATGTGGTCCACCTCCTCAACTCATCGATAGAACAAATCGAGGTAAGAACCATAAACCTAACTTGGGACTGGCGCAGCTGTATTATTACATATTTGCAAGACGACACACTCCCCAATGATAAAAAAGGCCAAGAAGTTGCGAATGCAAGCGGCCAGGTACAACATCATTCATAATGACCTGTACAAAAGGACATATCCCCCTTGAGAACTTCTTGGGCCCAAATCAGACGCAACGCGTCCTTGAAGAAGTGCACGAAGGCCACTGTAGAGCTCACTTCGGCAATCAAGCTTTCGTCAGGTGCCTCAAACGAGCAGGATACTACTGGTCCACCGTGAAAAGGGAGGCCGCAAATTTCGTGAACAAATGTGAGCAATGCCAGAAGTACGCCCCAATGATCCACCAAGTAGGCGAACACCTCAAGCGGAGTCCTCCAACAAGTCAATACTGAACATCATGAAGAAGAAGCTCGAAGATGCCAAGGGACTGTAGCCGGAGATATTACCAGAAGTACTGTGGGCATATCGAGCAACGCCAAAAATGAGCATAGGGGAAACGCCATACTCATTAGTCTATGGGACTGATGTAGTAATACCAATCGAGGTCGAGGATCCCAGTCTAAGATACTTCCGCGAAAGCGGACCCCAGAACGATGATAGTAGAAGGCAGGAACTCGACGAAGTTGGGGAATGAAGAGGTATGGCCTACGTAAGAATGGTTCCCCAAAATCAAGAAGCAGAACGCTGCTATAATAAGAGGGGAAAGATCAGGCTATTAAAGTCGGGGACTATGTGCTTAAAGCTAAAACACAAGCAAGCAAAGACCCACGGGAAGGAAAACTAGGAACAAACTGGGACGACCCCTATAAAATCACGACAGTAGCAAGCAAAGGGTCATTCACACTAGAAACAATGGAAGAAAGCAACTACCAAACAACTAGAACATTACACTCCTCAAGTACTTCAACTTTTAAAGGACGAGGTCCCCAAAGTCGCACTCTTTTTCCCTCACTCGAGTTTTATCCCAATTGGGTTTTCTCGAGGAGGTTTTTTAACGAGGCGATGATGGGGATACTTCAGGATTGAAGTGCGCACAAACGAAGACACTGGACGACCAGTTCATTGCTCGATCTCTCACTATATTTCTAGCTCGACTAATGAAGGGACTAGATAGACCGGGACTGAACTACCAGCCACCGCCCGGAAAATATGTAAATCTATCCAAGAATATGAATAAAGCACAAGTACATGAAGTTTATTTCTACTCTCCCCAAGCAAAAGTTGCATTCTACCTCGTTCGAATTAGCACCTATTTGTGCCACGCCCTCAATTAATTAAAGGTTACATTTGACCTCATTCGAATAAGCACCTACTCAGCCCACAACCTTAATTAATTAAAGGTTACATTCGACCTTGTTCGAATTAGCACCTATTCGGCCCACGACCTTAATTAATTAAAAGTTACATTCGACCTCGTTCGAATTAGCACTTACTCGGCCCACGGCCTTAATTAATTAAAGGTTACATTTGACCTCATTCGAATTAACACCTACTTGACCCATGACCTTAACCAAATGAAGGCTACTTTCAACCTCATTCAGCCTACTCAAACAAATTTGTTACGACAAAGGTGATCAAGTAAACAAATCGGAAAAGAACCCGAACAAAGAAAAGGAATCAGGTACGAATAACAAAACTAATACTTCATACTTAGAATATTTCTTTTACAAAGGCAGCACGCCTACAAAAAGTACACACAAGTCTGCGGTTAAATAAAAAAGAAGAATAACTAATCACCGCCTGGCCCAGCAGCGCCACCAGCTTGATCGCCCAGACCGTCTCCACCTATCTCCTCGCCATCGCTAGTGAGATATTCACCCTCATACCAGGTATCCTATTCGATCCGATCCATGCCCATATCCTCCTCATCATCGCCGGCTTCCGATGTAGCGGGATTATAGCCACAAGCAAATCGAGCTTTACGTGCCTTAGCACGAGCGTCCTCGAAGTCGAACTCAGAAATAGCCCCCGTCCCCATCAAATCCCTGAATATATCTAGCTGGGCCTCGGCATGAATCCATTCCTCGTACAAATCCCGCGGAACATCAGGAAAGGCATAAATGCGGGTCAAGGACGGGTGAGCCAACAACTGCGCTTTCTCGGCCTCGAGAATTGCATCTCGATCACTAAGACTTGAACCCTCTTTCTCCAGCTCCCCTATCTGCTCATCAAGCTGCTCCTCCCTGAGCCTGGCCGTTACTAAAGCACTCTCCCGCTCAGAACGAAGAACGCAGATCATAATTGTGAAAGCCTCCGCCTTTCTCGCAGCCGACAACTAAGCCAACTCAACCTTCTCTATGACCGCCGCCTTATCGGCAACCTTGCCACTCAGAGCATCCACTTTGAGTTGACACTCCTCGAGCTCGGCACGCAATGAAAGCACATGGGCTTTAAGATCGGCGCATTGAGCCTCAACCCCCTTGCTCACCTCGAGTTCTTCTTCTTTGTCCGTCAACGCCCCCTCGAGTTTGCTGCATTTTCTGATGACCCTCACCAACTCGTCATCCTTCTCCTTCAGTTCATCTCGGAGAGCCCAACAATGTCTGCTCCCACCAAACCGCTTGCAAAGAACGTGGTATTTATCATAGTATTTGCGATACTTCCACCCCATCTTCTGAAAAATGGCCTTATGCCTCTCCTCCCGTCGGGCGCTCTCAATCTCCAAAATCAAGGTCTGAAAGAAAGACAGAGAACGAGGAATAAGAACGAAGTTGAGCTCAACAAAAACAAATCAATCAAAAGGCTTACCCTAAGAGAGAGGCCAACTATACTCCTCGATAAAGTAGCATCCTTTAGTTTCTCAAGGTTTTTACCCTCCACATCAGAACAGAGAGGACTAAGATAAGGGACCATATCCTCAGTGTCCACCAGCAAATCCTGGTCCAAGGGGATCGCAATAGTCCGCGTGGCCCCCTCCAATCTCACCTCAAGTCGGGTAAGTCTTTCCCCCATCATCCTCACCTCCTCAGTATCCATATCGGAGCCCGTCTCGTAACCTTCTTCGGCTACACTTTTCCCCTTTATGTCAACCCGGGAAGAAGGATCCTCGGCTGGTAGCGAGGCCGATGGCTCATCCTGCCGTAAGGTGTCAAGGACTCTCGCCGACGGCCCCTCAAAATCCACCACGGCCTCAGGGAGAGACGTACCCTCCTCGGACCCCGATGGCGGCGAAATCATGGGTGGTAACTCCGCGTCATCTCCAAGATCTATGTTCGTCGTTTCTCGGATGACTAAATCTTTCATCACTGAGCTTCCCGCACAGACAACATTTTCTTATACATCTACAAAGTGCCTCTTATGGGGAAGCAAACTATCACCATTCCGTGACGACTCCTCTGCATCATCCTCATTTATTAGATGATGCAGAGTAGAAGTTGAGAGCCCCGCAACAGCATAGTCGATGATCGAGCAGACCTCACAGCGGCAGACGGAGCAGAAGTTGCCTTCCTTTTGCAGAACGCTGGAGTAGGAGACTTCTACCTTTTCGAAGATCCTCAGGATGTAAAAGAAAAGTTAGAAGACTATCACTTCCTGCACAAAATCATAATGAGCAGGCGACCATGAGGCCAAAACGGAGGGACAAAAGATAACCAACGTATGGATGAATACAGATAGACGAGCTCACCGGTCACTCAAGGCGCGGGCCCATATTTCTTGATAAAATTCGGCCATTCACGAATACCCACTGTGAGAGGCAAGACCTGGCTGACCCAGTCATGAATGTCCGCAACCAAAGGAGGGGGCGAAGTCTCGGCTGCACGAGGAAAAGAGGAATGTTAGACTACAACTAAAAATAGGCAAAGCAAATGCTTGGCAAGAGTTACTTACGGGCATAATTCCAAGCCTTTGGGAATCCGCTCACATTGGATACCATGTCCTCGGTCTTGATGAAGAAGTAGCTAAGCCAGAACTGACGATTTGCTTTGTCGTCCATCTTCACTACCAAACTTTTACTTAATCGGTGATGAAGATGCAACATCGTCCCCCTATAGTAACTAGGGGCGAAGAGGTGCATCAAGTGACGAAGAGAGATCCCACGGCTAGCAAATTCTGCATATTTCGTCAACATATGGATCAGTTTGTAGATGTTGGGCTGGGCAGACGCCGTAGTAGCGGCAAAATTTCTCCGCCAATGGGAGAAAAGGAAAGGAATAGCCCACATAGAATGGATACGCATAGAACGTGCAATATCATGGGTGGTGTATTTGTACCACGTCGCGTCCCGCCGAAACCAAATCGATGTGAGTCGGAATTTTGAGCTTTGCCCTAAATTCAGTGAGATCGACCTCGTTCATCACCGATTCTGAGTCCTCAGGGTCACCTTCAGGTAATTTTGAAAAGTCAGATCTAGACTTTTCACTACGAGGAATTATTTCCTCCACCGTAGGAAATCTATCATCCTTAGGGGCAACCTAAACATCATTGCCGTGAGGAGGCATACGTACCGCCAAGGGGGTAGGATTAGCCGCCATACCGGAACTAGAGGGTGCATTAACCATATTATTAAAGAAGGATGTTTTAAGAACATGAGTTGGAAGCAACGAAGATCGCTGGAATCAGGAGAGTGGACACGCAACGACGAAGAAAAAAGGAGACTAGGGTTCAGCATGGAGAATGAAGGAAAGAAACACATGGATTCGATATTAGGAGAATGCAAAACAAACACAAATGGCCTCAAATCCCTATTTATAAGATTTCAAGCACCAATACCGAGAAATCAAGCCGCCATTACCCAGTTCAGGTATCGAAATGGCAGAGGCGCAAGAAACGACGTAAAGAGTCGGAAAAATGCATCATAATGACGCATGATGTCATGACGTCATTTTGAAACAATGCATCCCTGAAGTTTGCAACTCACGAAAAGTCATGTTGCTTCCTCGCCTAAAGCGTCGCTACCCAACTTGCTCACCTACTTTTTCAACTATGACAAATAGACTCCGCTCATCAAGGACGTCTAAGCTCGGCCTTAATAAACGGAGGGACTAACTGTATAGGCCAAAATCTGTCTTCAGAATATTTAGAGTAATATGGCATTAAAGAAAGTTATCGGTCGAGCTCGCCCAAGAGATAGCGAGGTTAATGGTTGAGGTGTCGGCATGAGTCGTGGTCGAGATATCAACAGAGATAGCAGTCAAGATGTTAGCGAGGGTCGAGGTCGAGATTGACTATTGATGATTAGACTTATAATGGCTAATTTGTCAGGAAAGGGCACTAAAAGGGAATATTCTAGTGGATATTCCCTGCATTTGTACTATTAGGGTTTTCTAGGAAAAAGACCCCATATATATAGAAAGAAGAGACAATGATAGGGGCATATAATATTCATTCTGATAAGAACACTTTTGAGAAGAAAACTCTCTCTTGCAAAAAAACACAAAGATTACCTTTTTATAAATATTCTCGTTGATATATTATTCCCCACCTTTCCACCAGATCTGATGATTGTTCATGCGAATTTTAGATCTATCTGTCATTCATCACTGTCAGGCACAATATTCGTCCCATCCATCCATTATTGGGTGAATCATTCTCTTTATTTACTTAAATTCCATTTATTGATATTTATTGTTAGTTATATCACCCTTAATGTTCTTACTTCAAGAGTATTTTACATTTATTGTCACCAATCATATACGGAAGCTGTCTCATCTACTATATGTTTTTGTGCTCAATATCTAGGGTTATTATTCTTAGTTAGACTTAACCCCGTATTACGTAAATTTAATAGTTTAACCGAAGATTATATTTTTTGGTCAAATAGTTATTACTTTTGAGAAAATTACTACATTTGAGGAAAATAATTTTGGAATTTATCAAATGTCAACTAACGCGCTATGCAAGCGAATCCGTGATTTATAGAAATAGATTAACTAAAGTAGGAACTAATTAAAGCTATTGGATATGGTATGAAATTAATGAATTAATTTATTGAATGTTAAAAATCACGCTATGCAAGCGAGTCCGTGAATGAAAATCCACTATAGGTCGTGTCACGACCTATAGTCGTGATCAATCAACTTAATTTATGTCACGATCCAAAATCTACTATAGGTTGTGATGACGTCCAACTTCTCCATTAGGCAAGCCAACTGTGATCAATCAACTTAATTATTCATTTACTTTTTTGAAATCATGATTATTAGATAGAGAAATCAATGCATTAAAAATCGTAGATACGTACAATTTAAATAAAATATAAAGTAAAAGTGTGTCAATGTAAAGCAAACCATAACCAAATTCTAGAACATCCCAAAACCTAGTATCACAAGTGCATGAGATACTACTAAGAAATACAATACCAATACAACATCTGTCTGAAATGTAAAATAGATAGGATAACATAACCGAACATGATGGAGACTCCGTGTGCTGCGGATCGTAACATGGGATGCAACTCACTGTAAAGTTCTCGCAATAGTTGCGCCTTTACGCCCAAAATAACACCAGAAATATATACATGCACAATAAGTGCAGAAGTGTAGCTTGAGTACGTAAATCAACGCGTACCCAGTAAGTATCTAGCCTAACCCCGGAAAAGTAATGACAAGGGGTCGACATCGACACTTACTAGTGGTACAATAAATCAAGTATAATAGAAAGTAAACAAGTATGAAGTATGGTAATTAAACAGTGGAAACAAATATAGGTACATAATACGATCCTCATCTGAACAGTAAACATAAAGTCCTCAAATATCGGTTACCTCCTCAAATTGAGTATATAATATGGTCTCCACCAAATAGGTCATCACATCTCAAGTCAGGAAAACTCATGTATGCACTGGCTTCATGTCAAATATTACACACGATTCTACTGAGGCGAATGGCCCGATCCCATAAGCGTATTTCATAAAATTGCCAAGGCGAACGACCCGATCCCATAAGAGTGTGTTCCAATATCCTATCGAGGCTAACAACCCCATCCCATAAGAGCGTGATACATGATACTCCCGAGGCGAACGGTCCGATCCCATAAGAGTGTGATACATGATACTGCCGAGACGAACGACCCGATCCCAAAAGAGTATTGCTGAGGCATTCAGCACTATCCTATTAGAATATAAAACTTTAACGGGTCTTTGACCCCACTCACGAATATACATGTGAGTTATGAGATTCAAGAAAAACTTTCCGATGAATACGCACAACGCGGGAGAAATCCGTAAGGGAAATACAATTTCTATGACTAATCAAGTAGCTCGTCAAGTATCTAAAATAGTGAGTCCATTATTCTACGCGAGTCTAATCTCAGGTCGTAATGCGAATTAAAGTAATTAGTCAGGCAAGAATAACTCAAATAGTACAATTAAAGCATGGCGTGAATCTAAGTCTACCCGGACAAAATCAGGAATTCTAGCATGCACAAGGACACTCGTCACCTCATACATGTGTAGCTCCCACAATATGTAGCATGTAATAAGTATAACACATGTGGGATAAATTCTCCCATACAAGGGTAGACATGAGACTTACATCGCTCCGAAGTTCCAACAACCGGCTCCAATGCCTCTCTAACTCCTCAATTCAAAGCCAAACGATCCAGAACTAGTCAAACAACATGCAAACCGATAAAAATATATCCCAACACTCATAATTAATTAATTTATAATAATTTCTACCTCCACCCGAAAGGTCAACAAAGTCATCCCTCGGGCCCACTTGCCCGAATTCTGAAAATTTTCAAAGATAAACATTACCCATAACATCATAAACTCAAATATTTAATTTATTCCCAATTCCATGTCTAATTTCGTGGTCAAAGTCCAAAAATATCAAATTATAGGGTTTTGTTTTTCTAAAATCCCACAATTTCTATAAATTTCCATGTTTGAATCTATATATAACGCATGTATTTAACTTACAACAAGTACCTCATAATAGATAATGAAATCTCCCCTCCAAGAGCTCTAAAAATTGCCGAACCCAGTGAAAATGAAAGATAAATGAGCCAAATCCTGTATAAAAATCAAGTCTGCCTAGGTCCTTCCTCTACGCGATCGTGGAAGTACCCTCGCGATCGCAAAGGCCAAGGCAGCCTGGCCCCAGATTTCTTCTACGCGAATGCGACCAATGAAACGCGATCTCAAACCTTCGCCTAAACAACCTACGCGAACACGAAGGCCAAACCTTCATGCCTCAGAGCAACACCTTGCTCGATCGCGAACCAATCCCTGTGATTGCTATGAATAGCATTCCGAACCCAGGCCACCTCGCTAACCCTTCGCGTTCGTGGCTCCTTCGACGCGAACACGATGAACCAACTGACCAAACACCACGATCGTGAGCCCCCACACGCGATCGCGAAGAAAAACTTCACCCAGCTCCCAATCAACACTACGCGATCGCGATGAACAAATCTTATACAAAAAACTAGAAATTTCAAGACAAGATGAAATGGTCTAAAACCACCCCGAATCACACCCGGGCCCCCCGTGACCCCGTCCAATCACGCCAACAAGTCCCAATACCTTAACCAAACATATCCAAATACTCGAAATCCCACGAATAACATCAAAACCACGAATCGTCGATAAAAATCCTTCTTTCAACTTTCAAACATTCAAACTTCAACGAACACGTCCGAATCATACTTAAACATTCCGGAATGACGCCAAATTTTGCGTACAAGTCACAAATCACGATACGAACCTATTCCAAGCCTCAGAATCCCAAACGGACGTCGATAACACTGAAGTCCTCTTTAAACCAAACATACAAAATTCTAAAAACCTTCAAAATATCAACTTCCCACAATAAGCGCTGAAATGCTCCCCGACCACCTGATACTCAACCCGAACATACGCCCAAGTCCAAAATCATCAAACGAACCTATTGGAATCTTCAAATCCTGATTTCAAGGTTGTTTACTCAAAAATTAACCTTGGTCAACTCTTCCACCTTAAAGCTTCCGAATTGAGAATTTTCTATCCAATTCAACTCTGAACTTCCCGAAGTTCAATTCCGACCGCACGTACAAGTCATAAAACATGAATCAAGGTCTCAAACAGCCAAACGATACACTGGAGCTCAAAACGACCGATCAAGTCGTTACATACTTGTTGCCTAGCGGTTAAATTAATTAAAAGGTGTTTAAACTTGTTTTTTTAAAATTATTATTAATTAATCAACCGAAAAAGAATATGACATTATTATAATTATGTTTTAACTTATGCAAGACATTAAACCCGGGTAAGATCATGCTAAATTTTTATGGCATTGGGCCACTTAGTTTATTTGACAAAGACAATCAATTGGCTTTAAAGAAAGGCCCAACTTACTTTCTATTGGCATTGGGCTTACAGATTTTAGCTTATTTGGCCCATGTTGCTTAAGAGCCTCAATGGCCAAGACAATACAAAATGACAAGTAGTCTCCTAAGCCCAAATTACTTCTCACGTTAATGTCCAAACTAAAATTATTTTTCATAAAAGAAACTTGCATGCTAATTATTATCTTTTCTCTTTTATCTTCTTAATCAATTATTTCTTAAGGGATAATTAATATTTCTACTCGTCTACACCAACATGTCACTAATCAGACTACAAACCCATTATCAACATAAACACCTTAAGCATTTGAATCTAATCTAATAATTACAACTGCAACTAAATATAAAAACTACAAACCGGTAATACTTTCAATGCTAAAGAGAAGAACTATAATATGACATTATGTTGATTATAATTTAAAGCATCAACACATTTGAAGCTAGAAGTCTTTCCTAGATAATTATACATGAACCTTAGAAGTAACTCACAGAAAAAGATCCCAAACCAAAAAAGCATGCTCAAAGATGAGGTCTTTAATCTTTTCATCAGCTAAGTACACTTAACAGAATATGATCTTAACTACAAATATAAAGTAAACTTGGAGTTGTAACTACATTCTACAAATTTAACATGCTTAAGATGAATAACGCAACTGAACATGTTTCCATTCGATAAGGTATATCAAACAAATCCAAAGAGCCAAGACAAGTCCATATATTCAACCGTTTGATATGAAAATCTGCATTATAAAGTTCAAGGTTTACTTGGGTCACGAAAAATAAATACAACAATGAAGAATAGAAGCTTAGCAATAAAAGGAGCAGAAAACAACAGTAAAATCAGCAGAAAACGAGTAGTAAATTCGTGTTTAAACAGCCTGAAAACCTTAGAGAAGAAACCCATAACCAACTCTAAAGAAGACTTATACTTTTCTAAAAGTTAGCACTCTAAGATTTACGCACAAAGCTCACAATTTCAGCTTACTAAAGGATACTTCAGCTGCTGATTTTTTTTACTCTCGAAGTTGTGTTTTTAGTGTGTAAAAATTGTCGAACAAATATGTGATAGAGGGTGTCTAAAGTGAGGAAAGGACAACCTTTAAGTAGGCAAAGAAATCTACTTTTTAGATAGATTTTGATTCACCAAAAGTCTGTCCAAAAATGGCTGACTTTGTGTGCTAAACATTGTTCAAAGGTTGTCCAAAAGGTGAAAGGACAGCCTGAAAACTTACTGTGACAGAAGTATGGAGAAAAAATATATTTTCAGCCACCCTACTAGTAAAATGTAGGCTACTAGTACCCTAAATCATGATCAAACCCATCTAAACTTCAGATTTTGACTAAATCAGTACTAAACTTGGAAACATCATGCTAGTAACTAGACTAAACACATTTAAACTAATAACTAACCAAGAGAACTTATAACCTAATGACTAAAATCAACAAAATGATGCATTGATCAGTGAAAACATTAATGAAACTCACTACCTTAAACAAAAACGCAATCAGAAAAATCAAACATGAAAATCGAGATTCAACAACTAACGCAAAGCAAAAATATATTAACAGTGAGGTGGTTAACAAAACTGATCGACAAAACAAAAAACGTAATGACAAACTAAACGACTAACTAATACATGATTCGAAAGTATTAAGCAACAACCAACATCGAAGAATGTTAATGAAAGTAAACACGAACTAACGATCGCGAATTAACAATTAAATGAAAATGAAAAATTAAACCAAAACCTAAACTCAAATGAAAAAGAGACGGAAATTATGAAAAGGGGGAAAATATTATGGTGCGAGTTTATAACAAACTCCAGGACATTCGACGCCGAATCGAGCAACGAGACGATGCCGAGGATGCCAAGTGGTGGCTGTCCGACTTAGAGGAGTGTGTTTCTTTTTAGCAGACGCTAAACCAATAGATTTCGACATCTTTCCAAGAAGAAACAAGTGCCTTTGGGTTGAAAAACAACTAAGATGGAGAAACAGTAGTGTTTTGGTGTTTCGAGGGTAGTAGTGTGGCGTGAGGGGACATTGAGGTGGTCGGGTAGGCGGTGATGGGGATTTTAGATATGAAGGTTAGATCTTGCCGAATTTAAGGTGGTGGCGGCTATGGTTTCTCGGTTTAGGGGTAGATTTGTCAAGTTTAAGGGTAATCTCGGGGATTTGGGGTTTGGATATGGGTAGAGGATGATGAGAGGAGACGGTTGGTGTAATTTCGGTGTGTTTGGACGACGGTCGTCGCCGATGGGCGATTTTCGGTGGGCGGCGCAGACGTGGAAGATGGGAGGTAGTAGATGTGCGGTAGAGAGAAAAGAGAGTGTGAAGCGATAGGGAGGAGAAAAGAATAATAGGTGAAATGGGGGCAAATTGTGGGGTTTTAAGGCTCTAAATACATAGGGTGGGGATTGATAGGAGACGTCATATTAGATGAGATTGAATGGCTGAGAATGAATCTAATCCTACTAATCAAAATGATGTCGTTTTGAGGCGTCCAGTTGAGGCATTAAGCTGGGCGGATTTGGTGCTTTGGGCCGTCGATTTTGGTCCATTTTTGGGCCAATTTTGGCCTTAATATTATAACACCAATTCCCTTAACACCATTATTTAAATATTTAAAAATATAATTATAAAATCTACAAACAACACATATAATAAATCTTAAAAGAGTGTAATGTAGGAGAAAAGAAAGAGCAAAAATTAGGTATTTATAGGCGCCCCTCTTTGCTCGAGAACATGAAGAGTGTTTGTGCAAAGAAAGTGAATGCTATAGCTAAATTTGCTCCTGTATCACTCCAACAAAAGTATTTTTGAAAACCGTGACCGAACCTTGCTTCCAAGGTTACCTACATATCCTTGGCTATAAAGGAATCGGGTCAGTATAGTTCTGGAAAAAATTGATAGCTGGGACTACCGATCATTGGAGTTAAGACTGCTGCTGATGCTGTTGTTGCTGTTACTATCACCTGATGCTTACATTAAAAGAAAAATAGAGGAGAACTACATATGTTTGCAAACTAAGAGTTACAAAATTCCTATCTATGTGTCTTCTGGAGTTAAATCTTTGATTCTTGACTCGATCACTTGTGTTGATCTTAGATTCGATCTTGATGCTCTTTGAAGAAAATATTATGACTCATTCTCAATTTCTTGTTTTCCGATAAGAATTTGAGAAAAATAAAACTTAAGAAGCTGGGTTGCTGACACAAAGTTAACTCCAACTATTTTGTGATCGAAATACTTCTTTCTTCTGATGAGAAACTAAAATTACAAGCTTTAATTGTCACCTGTGCTCTACGGTGAAGCCTGCAAAGCCATCAAAGAGGAACAAAATGAACATGCCCCAGTTTGGACTAGAAAAATTTTGTAAGTTATCAAAGAGAGCTATAAACTATCTAATTTATTGAAAGGCAGGCAAAGACATTAGTATAAACTAGCTAGGATAGGATATGCAACCAGGGGGTTAGTACCCTATGTTACCAAAAGAAAATGTAACCAGGGGTTGGTACCCTGTATTACTGAAGAGGAATGTAACCAGGGGTTGGTAACTTGTATTACTGAAAATAAAATGTAACCAGGGGTTGGCGCCCTATATCATAAAAAGAAAATATAACTAGGGGTTAGCGCCCTGTATCACTATGAAGGAACGAAACCAGGGGTTGGTACCCTATATTACTAAAAACGAATGTAATAGGGGTTGGTACCCTGTATTACTGAAAAGGAAATATAACTAGGGGTTGGTGCCCTATATCACTAGGAAGGAATGCAACCAGGGGTTGGTACCCTACATTACTAAAAAGTAATGTAGCCAAGGGTTGATACCCTGTATTACTGAAAGAAAATACAACCAGGGGTTGACGCCCTGTATCACTAAAATAGATATCACTAAGGGAACGTAACCAGGGGTTGGTACCTTGTATTATTGAAAAAATTGCTAAATCCCTTTAGGCGAAAAGGTTCTACTTGAGTCAAGCTATGTAAAACAGCCTGAGCGAAGAGTACTTCTACCCGAAAATATGAGCTGGATCCCCTTGGCGAAAAGGTTCTCCCCGAGTTAAGCTACGAAAATGGGAGGTATGAACAGTAGTGATGTATGCTGAAAATAAAAGAAACTGGGGATTTTAAGGAGCTTACCTTCGGTGACATTCGTTCTTTGAGAATTACCATTTTGCACTGCTCTATTCTTGCTTCATACAAAGAAAAGTTGTGAGTTTTCAAAGTGGTGGTCAGTTTGTGGCCTTGATGCACTGATTAGCTTGAGTTCACGACCACTACTGTGGAAAAACTGATTTTGTCAGGGTGGTACCGAGATTCTCGGATACTCTGTATCGCTTTTTGGAGACCTTGGCTTTTCGACGTTGCCCCCCACTGTTTCATACTCGGATATCCATGGTATCGCTAACTTTTGTCCCTAAGGCAAGGCAATTTTTCCTTTAAAATCAAACTTAGTTGTCTTGCACCCAGTACCAGATTGTGTCCATAATGCTTATCAACTTTTCCCATGAAGTAAGTCTTGCTTAGGTGACCTTTTCGGTTTCTTTGAGACACTTTGTTCGGCTTATCAAAAGAGATCACATATGGATTCATGCCTTCGTCAATACCATATGTGCCACAAATTGTGCTCGCTATTAAGAAGAAACTATAGCCAGTTTTGCAGCCATTACTATGCTTCACTTTTAACGCAAGACTAGATCGAAAGGGACTAAAAGAAAATTATGGGTAAAAATAGAAGAGCAATTGAAAGTGAAAATGAATTGTATTTAAGAAAAAGGTACCCCTTTAGAGGAAAGAAATAGAGAGACTTATCTGGAGGTATGTGCTGACTTCAATGAATCATGACATGCATTTTAGATTGGATGCCTGATCCGTCTGAGATGTCTAATTCTCAAAATTTCGTCTCAAATGTTCATCTTGAAACTGTCTTAGTTCTGCTCATGCCGGAGTATCAAAGACCCTCATTCGGCTAGTACCGCACTTTGTGGGTTTTCGCTAACTGACCTCGCTCATTTCTCTGCTCATTATCGCCGAATGGTGTCCATATGAGTTTTCACCAATAAGACTCTCTCATTTCTTTGCTCACTGTCGCTTTACGATGCCCATACGAGTTTTCACCGATAAGACTCTTTCATTTCCTTTTTTCTTTTTTCTTTTTGGTTTTTCTTCGCCATTGACTAAAATACTGCATGCGGTAGGTTGTCCAACACCCTTGGAATTGTGATTTCATCATTCCCAAAGATCGATCAGAAGGTCTAACGGGAAAAGGTAAAAAGAACCTTGAACTGAATTATAACTTTTGGAACCTATTTATAGAATTACCATAAAATAAACAAACTTCTGTCCCAGTTTTGGATTATTAGGCATATGGATTTTGTTTTGTGATGGGACCAAACCCAGGGTAAGGTTTCCTACATATCCTTTCGGAATCAGGTCGAACGTAGTTCACAGACTCAGAAGATTTGTTGAATTTTTTTTTTCTTTTTGACAAGTACACAGGTTCCAAAAAGAGGGAAAACAAAGAAGACAAATACGGCTCAAAAGGGTTATCAAAAATGTGACACATATTTGGGATAGTGAGCAATGATAGCCTTCATCATCTCGATCTGAGAAAATCATGCGTGAAAGTTCCGCAGTGGGTATATATCAAATATAATATCTTTTGACTGCATCTGCATTAATAGTCATGTCTGGTACTCATCCTTCTTCATCTACCAAGTGCAAGGCCCCTCTTGGTAACACGTTCTTGATGATATAGGGTCCTTACCAGTTCGGGGCAAACTTTCATTTAGCTTCAACCTGGTGTGGAAGGATGTGATTCAAAAGAAGTTGGCCTACCTCAAATTGCCTTGGGCGCACTTTCTTGTTATAGGCACGTACCATTCTTTGCTGGTATAATTGGCCAAAACACACGCCACCAGCCATTTTTCATCAATCAACATTAGCTGCTCTAATCGGGTCTTGACCCACTCAGTGTCTTCTATCTCCGATTCCACAATGATTCGGAGAGAGGGAATTTTGACTTCAACCGGTATTATAGCTTTGGTTCCGTATACCAGCAAATAAGGAGTTGGACCAATGGATGTGCGAGTAGCCGTGCGATATCCCAAAAGAGCAAAAGACAACTTTTCATGCCATTGCCTCGACCCTCAGATCATCTTCTTGAGAATCTTCTTGAGGTTCTTGTTTGCCGCCTCAACGGCTCCGTTGGCTTCTGGTCGGTAAGAGGTAGAATGGCGATGCATAATTTTAAATTGCTCGCATACCTCCTTCATCAAATGACTATTTAGATTGGCTGTGTTATCAATGATAATAGTCTTCGGGATACCAAAGTGACAGATGATATTGGAATGAACAAAGTCTACCACTGCTTTCTTGGTGACTGCTTTAAAAGTGACGGCCTCCACTCACTTGGTGAAGTAATCAATTGCAACCAAAATGAATCTATGCCTATTTGAAGCCTTTGGCTCGATTGTCCAAATAACATCCATTCCCCAAGCAATGAAAGGCCAAGGAGAGGACATGGAATGCAATTCTGATGAAGATGAGTGAATCAGGTCTCCATGAATCTGGGATTGGTGACACTTGCGAACAAAGCTGAAGCAATCTCGCTCCATAGTAAGCCAATAATACCCTGCCCCGCAGAATCTTCTTCGCCAAAACATATCCATTCATATGAGGCACACATACCCCCGAATGCATTTCACTCATGATTTGATCAGCTTCTGTGGCATCTATGCATCTCAACAAGTTCAAATCTAGGGTCCTTTTGTACAAAATTTCCCCATTCTGGAAGAAACCACCAGCGAGCCGCCTTATAGTACTTTTTTGATCCCCCTTGGCATGCTCCAGATATTCCCTTATTTTCAAGAATTGTTTTATGTCATGATACCATGGTTCACCATATGGTTCTGTCTCAATTGTATTACAATAATTGTGTTGACTCCAAAGTTGGATTTCTAGTGGATTAATATGAGTGTTACCTGGATAAAGAAGCATCAAGGCTAAGGTAGCCAAGGCATCGACTAGCTCATTGTGAAAACTAGGAATGTACCTAAACTCGATGGATTTGAATATTTTGCTTAGGTCTTGCACACATTGTCTGTATGGAATAGGCTTGATATCTCGAGCCTCCCATTCGATTTGGGCTTGCTAGATAAGCAAGTTGAAATCTACCATAACTAATAGCTCATGCACGTCCAGATTGAGGGCCATTTTTAAACCCATGATACAAGCCTCGTATGCTGCTGTATTATTGGTATAGAAGAACTGAATTCGAGTAATTGCAGGGTAATGTTGTCCGGTAGGTGAGATGAGGATTGCCCCGATCCCAACTCCTTTGATATTGACAACCCCATCAAAATACATTTTCTATATATGGTTGTCATCCGGAACTACTTCCTTTATTGAGTTGACCTCTTCATCTAGGAAGTATGCGCTTAGTGGCTTGTAATCATCGTCGACTGGATTCTCTGCCAAATGATCTTCCAACGCCTATGCTTTTATTACGATGTGAGTGACATAGACGATGTCGAACTCTGTGAGCAGAATTTGCCATTTTGCGAGCGTTCCAGTTGACATTGGATTTTGGAAGATGTACTTCAAAGGATCCATTATGTATACGAGGTATGTAGTGTAGTCCAAAAGATAATGCCTCAGCTTATGAGAGACCCAAGTCAAGGCACAACATGTCCTTTCTAAAAGGGTATGCTTAACCTCATAATTGGTGAACTTCTTGCTCAAATAATAAATTGCATGTTCCTTTTTGCACGTCGCATCATGTTGCCCAAGAACGCATCCAAAGGAATTATCCATCACTAATAGATATAAAAACAAAGACCTACCATGTTTAGGTGGGACCAATACATGGGGTTTTGACAGTAAATCTTTGATCCTATTAAAAGCTTTTTGGCAATCGTCCATCCACTTGATAGCAACATCCTTTTTTGGCAACTTAAAGATGGGCTCACACGTGGTTGTGAGCTAAGCAATGAACCTACTGATGTAGTTCAATCTCTCGAGCAAACTCATGACTTCAGTTTTGTTCTTCGGTGGTGGAAAATCTCGAATGGAAATTATCTTAGATGGATCAAATTTGATACCTCTCCGGCTGAATATAAAACCGAGGAACTTCCCAGACAGAACCCCAAAAACACACTTGGCTGGATTGAGCTTAAGGTCATACCTTCGCAGCCGTTCAAATAATATTTTCAAATCGCGCATATAATCAGCTTGTGTCTTTGACTTTATGATGAGATCATTGACATACACTTCAATCTCTTTATGCATCATGTCGTGAAAAATGGTAGTCATGACCCTCATGTAAGTTTTCCCTGCATTTTTCAAACTAAATGGCTTGACCCTGTAATAATAGGTACCCCATGGAGTGGTGAAAACGGTCTTTTCTGCATCATCTTCAACCATTAGAATCTGGTGGTATCCAGCATAGCAATTCACAAAAGTTTGTATCTCATGCTTAGAGCAATTATCTATAAGTATGTGGATATTTGGTAGAGGAAAATTATCCTTTGGACTTGCTTTGTTCAGGTCTCTATAGTCAACACAGACTTTGGTTTTTCCGTCCTTCTTTGCAACATGCACAACATTTGCCACCCAAGTGGTGTATCAGACGGATCTAACCACATAGGCCCTCAGTTGCTTCATTATTTCCTCTTTGATTTTATCATCCATGTCTGTTTTAAAGTTTTGTTGCTTTTGTTGGACTGGTAGAAAATCAGAATACGTGGGAAGCTTATGAACCACTAGATCATCACTTAAACCCGGCATATCATCATAAGACGAAGCAAACACATCTCTGTATTCAAATAAAATTTGAATCAAGGCATCTCTACTTTTTTGTTCAGTGTGAATGCTTACCTTTTTTTCTCTGATTTCTTTATGATTTCCGATGTTAATTGACTCAGTTTCATTGAGTTTGGGCCTAGGCTTGGTTTAAAATTTCTCCAATTCTCTTTTTATTTCCTCAACGACCCCATCTTCATCATATTCAACCTCTTGATGCATTATTTCGAAATTAAACAACTTTTTAAGATTTGGACATGAATTGTGCATGCATGTCATGTTATTAAAGCCGGTATTATCAAAACTGAAATGGAAACAAAATGACATGAATTAGGAAAAGGAAAAGATACAGAAATTAATACGAAACTGAACTGCATTTCATTGAACTTGAAATGATAGAAGGGTTAACATCAAAACAAAACAATCATAATGAGACGTTTGGATTACAACCCTGAAAGTAACCCAAATACAAAATATAAGCTGCAAAAGTAAACCACCAAGACTCCTTCCTTGTGGGGAGAGGAGTTGCTTCCCAGATGTTGAGCATAGTGTATGGGCCAATTAGTTGTGTCACAACCCAAAACCCACTATAGGTCGTGATGGCGCCCAACGTCGTCGTTAGGCAAGCCAACGGTGAACTAGCATGTAAATTGTTTATTTTTATTATTTTCGAAATCATAATCTTATATTAAGAAATTTACACCTTTAAAATTCACGAAGAAATACATAATTAGTATTGCATAAAATAAAAAGGCGATAATAATATGCAAATCCGTAAGCATCAACTAGAATATCCCCAAAACCTGGTGCCACAAGTGCATGAGCATTTACTAAGGAGTACAATAATAATACAACATCTGTCTGGAATGTAAATAAGACGGGATAAATTAAATAGTATGACGGAGACTCTGTGGGCTGCGATACATATCTTGGAATGCAGCTCACCATAAAATCTCCTCAGCAGTTGTGCCTACGCACCCAGATGTCCACCAAATGGACCGGTGAGATCCTGCACATTTAGTGCATAAGTATAGCATGAGTACATAAATCAACGCGTACCTAGTAAGTATCTAGCCTAACCCCGGGGAAGTAGTGACAAGGGGCCGACATCAACACATACTAGAGGTCCAATAAAGCAGTATGCTAAATCTTAAACAGATATGAAGCACAACAGTAATAGTGGGATAAAACGGTAACCAACATAGTTTTTCAAAATTTCTTTTAACGATATAAATTTCTCAATCTTGTATTCTATCTCAACATCTCAGAAAATATCAAGTGCCAATATCAAATGAATAAGGAATACCATATTAAATGCCAGGCATCAGTGGAAGGATAATCTTGTCAATATTCGGAATGCTAGCGATATAACGCATGCTTATGCCGAGGTCGTACGACCCGATCCAGAATAATATGTACACTGCCGAGGGTTGAGCGGCACGAACCATAGATGCATCTATTATACTGTCGAGGTATTCGGTCTGCTCCATAAGAAAGGAAGAAACTTACTAAATCATGAAGCACGTGCTTACAACACAAATATAGGTGCATAATAGTGAATATACCCCTTTACGTTTATCAAATATCTTGGCAACAACTCAAGGTGATAAAGCTCGGCCTAATATATATATATATATATATATATATATATGTGTGTGTGTGTGTGTGTGTGTGTGTGTGTGTTTCTAGATCAATTTCAATTGTAATTTCGATTAATTAAGCTAGCAAAAATAAGTCCAAACAATTCAAATATTACATGATAAAGTCCTAAATCTATCTGGACATAAACATACTTTAGCTACGTACGAACTCTCGTCTCCTCGTGCGTACGTAGCACCCATAATTAGTAGCACATAACAATTACATCACCTAGGGGAATTTTACCCCTCACAAGGTTAGACAGGAAACTTACCTCCCTCTGAAGTTCCATAACCGGCTCCAATGCCTCTCTAAGTCTTCAATTCAAAACCAAACCATCCGAAACTAGTCAAACAATGTGCAAACCAGTAAAAATACACTCTAATACTCATAATTAATCAATTTATAATAATTCCTAACTTCGTTTGAAAAGTCAACAATGTCAATTGTCTGGCCCACGTGCTCGGAATCCGAATATCTTTGAAGATAAACATTACCCACAATATTAAAAACTCAAATATATAATTTACTCCTAATTCTTCTTCCAAAATAGTGGTAAAAATCCAAAAATTATTAATTCTAGATTTTTTTCCAAAATCCCATAGTTTTTCCACGAATCTCCAAGTTAAATCCTTATGAAATCCTTGAAATCAACTTACAATACATGGGAAGTACTTACCTTGTAGTTGATGATGAGAATGACCTCTTGAAGAACTTCAAAAATCGCCCAAACCAAATAAAAATGTGGAAGAAATGGGCTAAGTCTCAGATTAAAAGCACCTCACTGCCCAGCGATTTTCGCATCTGCGGTCAACTAGCCACTTCTGCGGCTCCACACATGCAGAAAATCCATTACAGGTACGGCTCTAGCTCAAGCCAACAACCTTTACTTCTACGCCCTAAATAGTGCATCTGCACTTTTGCTTCTGCGGACAACAAGCGCTTCTGTGCTCAGGCACCTGCGTGACCAAGTCCGCTTCTGCGGCCTCTTGGTCAAATTCTGCTTCTGCGATCTCTTCTCCGCATCTGCAACTTCGCAGGTGCAGAATTTTCCCCGCACCTGCGCTCCCAGACCTCCTACAAGAAATTCGCACCTGCGATGACCCTTACGCACCTGCGTGACCGCAGCTGCTGCCACTCCTTCCGCAAGTGCAATGACACCAGACTTCAGCACCAACAACATGTCTTAAATTCAAAGTTTCAATTCGCTTTCAATCCGTTTCAACCCCGAGTCTCCCGGGACCCCATTCAAACGTACCAACACATCCCAAAACACAATACAGACTTATTCGAGGCCGCAAATCATACCATGCAACATCCAAACTACGAATCGACAATCAAAACCTTCTTTAAATTTTCAAACTTCCAAACATCGACGTACGCGTCTGAATTATACTTAAACAATACAGAATGACGCCAAACTTTATGCACAAGTCACAAATCACGATACAAACCTATTCCAAGGCTCGAAATCCCAAACAAATATCGATCACACCAAAGTCCACTTCAAACCAAACTTAAGAAATTCTTAAACTTTCAAAATACCAACTTTCTATAAAAAGCGCCAAAATGCTCTCGGGACACCCGATACTCAACCCGAACACACGCCTAAGTACAAAATCATCATATGAATCTATTGGAACCTTCAAATCATAATTCTGAGGTCGTTTACTCAAAAGTCAACCTCAGTCAACTCTTCCAACTTAAGCTTCCAAATTTAGAATTTTCCATCTGAATCAACCCTGAACTTCCCGAAATTCAATTCCGACCGCACGTACAAGTTATCACACATGAAGTGAAGCTACTCAAGGCCTCAAACCACCGAATAACGTGCTAGGGCTTAAAATGACCGGTCGGGTCATTACATTCTCCCCCACTTAAACATACGTTCGTCCTCGAACGTGCCAAGAACCATTCCGGAGTTGTCCAAAATCACTATTTAACATCTCGTGCACTTACCCGTGCCACCATAACCTATGTGAGCACATTAGCTCGAGCCAGACTGAAAATCCTCCCTATAACCTTAGCTAACAAGACTTAGAACCAAATTCTAACATCCAAAATTCTTCACGAGACCCGATTCTAACATACGAACACTGCATAAATCACTACTCACTATACCAAAACATGATCATGCACCTATGCTGAAATCACAACATGTACCACATAAATCGTTTGCCCATAATAACATCCTCCGACCACAATAGCTGAACTTTCACGAATCTGATGCCCGCAATACACTTCATAACACATATAAGCCCTGTTCCAACTCTCGTAATACTGCCACGATGAAAGAGATGCGTAGAAACTCATAACCACCTGCCAAATCAATAAATCATGAGGTCTCTCCACCCGACAAGAACCATTACCTTATTTTGAGCTGAATAATGATATTTTCTCTTTAATATAGCTTACATAAATTTGATCACACTGATCTCAGGTCTAATAACCTCGCCTCACCAAGTACAAGTTGTTCGGGCAATAAGCCACCTCAAACACCGTCAAAAATATCATACAGTGCCATCAAAGCTCCAACAAGCTATAACTCAAATATGACTCATAAGAAAGAACGATCTCCGATAAGGAACTACCCAGCCCACATAACGAATAAAATAGACAACAGATGCTATAAACCTTTCTCGGAGACGAGAAATAAGATACACACAAAACTAAGCATAGGGAACCGTACTCAACATTGCACTATTGTGGCGTGCAACCCAATCCAGCTATGATACTGTTGCGGCGTGCAACCAGATCCGAATATGACATCATTGCGGTGCACAACCCGATCCAAACAATATACTCGTGGCGGTGTGCCACCAGACCCAACCAATGTATCTGTGGTGGCGTGCCACCCGATCCACACTTAACAATCAATAAGTAAACCCTCATCAAGCCATAATGCTTATACTTAAGAAATGCCCGAATATCGACCACAAGCACGCCAAGTGCATAATACAATCCCTGGGGAGACGGATAGAGCTATATGCTACAAAACCCAAGCACCTTTAAGGTGCAATAAATAACCTGGATCTCGAGAGCCATCTTGCTCATATAATACCACAAGCTACACGGAATCATATCACATGTTCAAATAATCAAGTCATCTCACAACCCATCTAGAATAATAGAGTATTACATGGAATAATTGACGACAGGAATAACATCCAACGAACGAAGACTCCTTCGTAAATAGTGCTATGATGAATAAACACATCTGACCTGACGTAGAGCACTCATTCACATTAGACCCACCAACGGACCTCAAGCCGATTCTACTCATACCATACTGGTTCAACAACCTTTCAAGGATCCACAATGGCCCTATTCATGACACACACAAGCAGTCGTCCAATCCGAAACAAACTCCAACAGTCTACAACCAAAGAAATAGAGTGCCTTTCAGGCATAAACTCTCACATTTGCGATAGTACCGGAATCTCCATATTTGGTTTCAATCCTGAACAATCAAGCGACTAACATATCACACTTATACAATTTTCCTGTGAGATACGCTCCCACGACCTTCCGCACCAGGTAGCAAAGGCTACACTACCATACCACTAACCGTTCTAATTCTGTAAAGCAAATCACGAACACACAAATCAATACACAATGCCTCTTACACAGAATATCATTCTCACGACCTTCCGCACCAGGCAACAATAAGATAATGCCAGCTTACTCTAAAGATCTGAATTCTTCCCTACCCATCCAAGCCCGTGACATTCTTATCAATACCGAGCTGCAACCTTGATCCTCAACTTTCGATTCCCATACCGCTCACTGCACCTATCATGCCGCTACGCAAGAGTACAAGAATTCATCATAACCCCTGAATTACTAGTAGAATAAATACTTCATAGGCTAGAAACCTTTCACTCAACTCATTTCAGAAGAACCATTGCAACACGCAATTGAATTCCCTCGACCATTGAAAATACAAACCTCAAGTCGTGGTCTAAACCGCCATAACTCTTTCGGGATCCATTTACACAACAAGGCCATAGGAATTGAATACCTCCCAAATCAAGAAACTTATAGTGGTTGTCAAGCCCGTACGTACAACTACAAACCACCTGTATAACTTAACATGCTGAAGGAACTGATCATCGCCACAATCATGTTGATTCAAACCATTACTAATCGGCCCCACTGCTTCCAATTTACTCTTGACTTGTCTTAGAAATAATAATAGCTCCATTGAAAACATAACCAAACACAACAACACTCATCCCGAGTGACCCAATTCACGAGACCACATCGTCTCAATACCCATGAACCATCTCATACCCTCCTTATGCGCACAATAACATCTCCAACTGGTACACACATTCTGAAAGACTTTTCGCAAATCCAAAGCTATTTCTCCAATACTATCTCGCAGACCCGATGATACCATAGAAAATTCCCCCAAGTAATCTTCACATTCTACTGCCAAAATCTCGGTCTTCAGCCACACAACGAACCCAAAAATACTTAGACATCACGCTTACATCCTTGAACCCGTTAGAACTACTATTGAGAGTCACCCAGTCTGACCTGGTCCCGAATATAATCAAACTCCAATGCTCTGTTAGCACATGAACACTCCCAAAGAAGCAACCAGATGGATTCTTTTCCTTGTACATTGCATCCACAAGAAGCATAAACTCTGAGTCTTCCTAAAATCTGCACACGAATCGACAAGGCGAAATATAGCACACATTCATCAAGCTCTTTGCTCGAATTACCCCTGATGTTTTATTTTCTTAGGTATAAATAATCCAACAATGCACCAATAACTTGACATCGCACAAGTAGACAACAACGTGATCCAATCGTAGACGGTAGGCTTCCCCACTTAGCTTTAAGCTACAAGCACATAAATCTTGAACCCACAAAGAGTCATCCTTCTCAATCACCATGATCTCGCACCGTTAACCCGCCAAATTTCTCGTAATCTCTTGTTATACTTTTTATGAGCATTTTGAATTATCAGCCACAATCGCATATTCGACCTATTACTGGGTAGTAAGTAGAACACTTCGTAGAAACTTAACCAAAATCACGCAACCGCTAACATGCTCACAACAATAGCCCACATGTGGAATCCCATACCGACATCTTCCAATGACGCTTCACTAGGTACAACTACCACTAAATCAGTAAACCCTCTTGAGCCCATGCTCGTCCACCAGCTGCAAAAGTCTGTTCATTCCCCATTGACATCAACTGAAAGTCCGAAAATACGTTCCAAACTCGAAGCCATGTTACATCCAAAAATGATATTCAAGTTTTCACACCCCTATTCATTTCAAGAAAACTCCTCTCTGTCATATTCAATCTTCCTCAGTACAGTAGCCACCATCCCAAATATAATCTGTAGACCTAGTCATTATCCACCATGATTCCCAAATCACTCTAAACTTTTCTCAAGGCATGTGGCTATCCTACCACATAATCCATATGCTACTCTGCCACTCCCACTTTGGTTAAACTATCTTCTTTAAGCAACTTCTCAACCTCTGCTTTTCATACTTGACCTGCTAGCAATTTAATTACCGCGAGATACATCCCACCATGTCCTTCCTCCTCATTTGCTGCTAAAATACTACCTCAAATCATAATCCATCGATAGCATCAGAACAGTAAATTGCCACTAAATCTAAGTCTACTCAAGGACCATCTCCCCCGAGCCATCAATATTAGAAGCACTGATTCGAATATGAAGCCGCCATATACCGCCATCTCTGATAAACGCTACTTAGGTGGTATTCCACAATACCCTACCCCGAAGGAAAATTCAAAGGAGACCATAACACCGTAGAACCTTAATGCGTTCAAACAAGGATGACGACAACACATCACAAATGAGAATTTCTACTAAGTTCGAAAATATCTGATCTCACTACTCCGCTAATCGAGGCCTGAACATCCATAGTCCAATTACCTCTCCTCTGCTAGAATTAAATGACGAACCTCTAAACCATGAATCGAGTAGTCCTCCTTTCGAGTCATTCATTGCCGCGACACACAAATAAGCACCTTACCATTTATACTAACACTGTGCGATAACCACTCATGAACATCATAATGCACCATACATAACCGCGAACCCGTAGGCAACACTAACATTGTGCTAAAATGATAGAACATCCCTCCACGAGGCGACGATGATAGCCCAATCAAATACGCAGGGAGAAACATCCTACACCATATCTGCAGTACCATTATAACTCCTCGATTCCCAATTAATAACAAGCGCTCCACGTTGCATAATATTGAGTAGGAAAGAAATGAAGGCATAAGAATCAATGGAATCAAATCACACGACGAGGAATCAAGAAGGGAAGTGCTCCTAACAGCCATGTAACCTCCTAAGCATAAGTACATACATCTCTGTACCGATTCATAAGACTCTACTAGACTCGCTCATGACTCATGACTCCCAAGTGAACCTAGAGCTCTGATACTAAGCCATCATAATCCAAAACCCACTATAGGCCGTGATGGCGCCCAACGTCGCTATTAGGCAAGCCAACGGTGAACTATCACGTGAATTGTTCATTTTTATTACTTTCATAATCATAAACTTTTTTTAAGCAAGGAAATTTACTCCTTTAAAATTCATGGGTACATACATAATTAGTATTGTATAAAATAACAAGTGATAATAATATGCAAATCCGTAAGCATGAACTAGAATATCCCCAAAATCTAGTGCCACAAGTGCATGAGCATTTATTAAGGAGTACAAAAATAATACAACATCTGTCTGGAATGTAAATAAGACAGGATAAAGTAAATAGTACAACAGAGACTCTGTGGGCTGTGACACGTAGCTTGGAATCCAGCTCACCATAAAGTCTCCTTAGCAGTTGCTCCTACGCGCCCATATGTCCACCAAATAGACCCGTCAGATCATACATATTTAGTGCAGAATTATAGCATGAGTATGTAAATCAACGCGTACCTACTAGTGTCTAGCTTAACCCCGGAGAACTAGTGACGAGGGGCCGACATCGACACTTACTAGAGGTCTAATAAAGCAGTATGCTAAATCCTAAATAGATATGAAGCACAACAGTAATAGTGGGATAAAACGGTAACCAACATAGTCTTTCAAAATTTCTTTTAACGATATAAATTTCTCAATCTCGTATTCTATCTCAACAGCTCGAAAAATATCAAGTGTCAATATCAAATGAATAAGGAATACCATATGAAATACCAGGCATCAGTGGAAGGATAATCTCGTAAACATTTGACTGCTAGCGATATAACACACGATTATGCCGAGGTCGTACGGCCCGATCCAGGATAAGGTACACACTACCGAGGCTCGAGCGGCACGAACCATAGATGCATCTATTATACTGTCGAGGCATTCAGCCTGCTCCACAATAAAGGAAGAAACTTATCGAATCACGAAGCACGTGCTTACAACACAAATATAGGTGCATAATAGTGAATATACCCCTTTAAGTTTATCAAATATCTTGGCAACAACTCAAGGTGATAAAGCTCGGTCTAATATATATATATATATATATATATATATATATATATATATATATATGTGTGTGTGTGTGTGTGTGTGTGTGTGTGTGTGTGTGTGTGTTTCTAGATCAATTTCAATTGTAATTTCAATTAATTAAGCTAGTAAAAATGAGTCCAAACAATTCAAATATTACATGATAAAGTCCTAAGTCTACCCGGACATAAACATGATTTAGATACGTATGGGCTCTCATCTCCTCGTGCGTACATAGCACCCACAATTAGTAGCGCATAACAATTACATCACCTAGGGGTAGTTTCCCCCTCACAAGGTTAGACATGAGACTTACCTTGCTTTGAAGTTCCATAACCGACTCTAATGCCTCTCTAACTCTTCAATTCAAAGCAAAACCATCCGAAACTAATCAAATAATGTGCAAACCAGTAAACATACGCTCTAATACTCATAATTAATCAATTTATAATAATTCCCAACTTCATTTGAAAAGTCAACAAAGTCAACCGTCGGGCACAGGTGCTCTGATTCCGAAAATGTTCGAAGATAAACATTACCAACAATATTACGAACTCAAATATGTAATTTATTCCTAATTCTTCTTCCAAAATCGTGGAAAAAATCCAAAAATTATAAATTCTAGGTTTTTCTTCAAAATTCCACAGTTTTTCCACAAATCTCCATGTTAAATCCTTATGAAATCCTTGAAATCAACTTACAATATGTGGGATGTACTTACCTTGCAGTTGATGATGAGAATCCCCTCTTGAAGAGCTCCAAAACTCGCCCAAACCAAATGAAAATGTGGAAGAAATGGGCTAAGTCTCGGATTAAAAGCAACCCATTGCCTAGCGATTTTTGCATCTGCAATCAACTAGCCGCTTCTGCGGCTCCGCACCTACGGAAAATCCATTATAGGTGTGGCTCTAGATCAAGCCAACAACGTTTGCTTCTGCGCCCTAAATAGTGCATATGTCTTCCGCTTTTATGGACAACAAGCGCTTCTGCGCTCAGGCACCTGTGTGACCAAGTCCACTTCTGCGGCCCTAGGCCTCTTGGCCAAATTTTGCTTCTGCGATCTCTTCTCTGCATCTGCGACTTCGCATGTGCAGAATTTTCCTCGCACCTGCGCTCCCAAACTTCCTTCACGAAATGCACACTTGTGATGGCCCCTACACACATGTGTGACTACAATTGCGGCCATTCCTTCCGTAGGTGCGATGACACCAGACTTCAGCAGCAACCGCATGTCCTAAATTCCAAGTTTCAATCCGTTTTCAATTTGTTTCAACCTCGAGGCCCCCGGGACCCTATCAAAATGTACCAACATATCCCAAAATACAATACGAACTTGCTTGAGGCCTCAAATAATACCATACAACATCTAAATTTAGAATCGATGATCGAAACCTTCTTTAAATTTTCAAACTTCAAAACTTCGACGAACGCGTCCGAATTATACCTAAACATTCTGGAATGACACCAAACTTTACGCATAAGTCACAAATCGTGAGATGAATCTATTCCAATGCTCAAAACCCCAAATAGATATCGATAACACTAAATTCTACTTCAAACCAAATTTAAGGAAATTCTTAAACTTTCAAAATCCCAACTTTCCATAACAAGTGCCGAAATGCTCCCATGCCACCCGATACTCAACCTGAACACACGGCCAAGTCGAAAATCATCATACGAATCTTTTAAAACCTTAAAATCCTAATTTCGAAGTCGTTTACTCAAAAGTCAACCTCAATCAACTCTTGCAACTTAAGCTTCCGAATTTAGAATTTTCCATCCGAATCAACCCCGAACTTCTCGAAATTCAATTCTGACCACACGTACAAGTCAGCATACATGATGTGAAGCTACTCAAGGCCTTAAACCACCGAACAATATGGTATGACTTAAAATGACTGGTCGGTTCATTACAAGTTGTATATCGGCACGACTAGTGCCTTCACGAGTCTGGATACGTTCACTTCAGAAAACATCTTGCTGAGGCCATGGAAAATTTCATCAATATTTTCCTGTGCCGAGGAATTTTGACCCTCTTGGAGTCGTGGCCTGACAAAAGTGTAGAAAATGTGAGGGATCGGGTTATGCAAGATCCACCCCATGCTTCTTGCGGTTCTTGGCTTTGTCTTCATCTGCTTGTGTTGGCCTGAAACCTAAGCCAAATGTACCCTTGTTACTAAAGGGAGAAATGGGTTCCTAAATTCCTTGCAATGATGGCCCTAAGCCTTCTCCTAGCTCATAACCATTACAGATGTGGCAGAAAGACGAGGATGCATAATGGGCTTTTCTTTCTCAACATGGTCCATAACAACCACTTCGAAGCTTGATAGACAATGGACTTACACCCTTCATTGGACTGAATACACGGGATTAAGGGGTCTTTATAAATGGGTGATTCGTATTTCCGTGAACAATAATTATTTGCTTGTCATGTTCTAACATGAGCATCTAATACAAGGTGGATGGCACAGCTCCAGCCATATGGATCCATGGACTTCCAAGAAGAAAGTTATAAGAAGTTTCCATGACCACTACTTGGAAGACAATTTCAAAATCAACCGGCCCAATTATCATGGTGAGGTGGATCTCCCCAATAGTATCTCTCTGTGAGCCATCAAAATCCCTGATGCAGACATTGCTAGGTCGAATTCGGTCTGCATTGATTTCCATGCTTTGCAAGGTAGAGAGAGGGCATACATATACACTTGAGCCTCCTCTGAGACACGTGCCTTATTCAGGATCTTGATTAGTGCACGGACATGCTTTTCTGAATGTATGAGCAGAGATAGCAAAGAGATTTGTGTGGAAGTCTTTCTCAACTGATCAATGATTGAGTAATCCTGAACTTTCATCTTTTTCAAAAACTCTTCTGCCTCTTCTTCAGTGTTTCTTTATTGGTATTTGGCCTTCTCTGATTTGTTTTACCTTCCTCGACTCTTCTGGATAGTAACACTTCCCCGATCAAATCAAACCTCCAGTTTCCCCCACTTCTTCTATAATTTCCTTGTCTTTGTAGGTTACCACAGTTTTGTTGTATTTTCAAGGAATGGTTTTTGTGTTTGTCACACAGGGTTGCACGGTGGGTTTGATTATGATCGGCTCTGTTATACCTTTTGTACCACCTTGATTCTGCCTCATGATGAGGTGGCCTACTAGGACATACAACCTTAGGTTGGAACACTAGAGCGGACTTCCAACCTCGAGATTTTTGGAACAAATAAATTTGCCTTCTCTGAGCTCTAGGCTCCTTTCACAATCAACGGCACATATCGGCTTGGAATTACTTCCAGTCTTGTTCCTTCTTGAATCGTTCCCACTGTCATTTCTGCTTCACCAACTGGCTTGTATTCTTGATCTCAGCCAATCATTCCCACGAAATGAACATCGTTGTGTGCTGGTTACGAGTTATTTGTAACATTAGGAGGGTCTTCGCCATTTGTTACCACAATCAATGTTTCAGCAATGAGTCTTTCTATGGTTCTTTTCAGAGTTCAACAATTATCAATGCTATGCCCTGGGGCACCTGAATGATATTCACATCTAGTATTTGCTTGAAATTCAAGTGAATCAAGATGCATATGGTGGGGAGCGATGGGTCCAATCACGCCCATCTGCTTCAACCTCTGGAACATACTAGAGTATGATTCAGCCAATTGAGTAAATGTTTCCACCGGCCTCTGCTCTCGACCATAATCCTGCCTGGGACGAGCATTGTAGGGTGCCCGGAAATTTTGTTATTAAGGTCGGGGATCCTTGGAGCTGATGCCCGTACCTGTTAATTGGGAGGCCGAGCATATGATTGAGCCTTAAACATTGTATACTATGCTAGGCCCACAGAGTATTGAAGGATTGGCGTGGGATAATAATATTGAGGGTAGCTGGATTGCCGCTGTTGAACTTGCACATAAGGGTGCGATGCCAATCATTGAACTTCCCTGGATCCCGAAGTCATCATGAACCCTTCATCTCTCTTCTTTATACTTGCCAAACTTCCCGACCCATTTTGGATTGCTTGGGTGGTGGCTTTGAGAGCAGCTTGACTTACAATTCTGCTAGTCTTGAGGCCATTTTTGACTATCTCTCCTATTTTGATTGCTTCTGCAAAAGGTTTGTCCATCACGGACATCATGTTATGAAAGTAATCAGGCTCTTGAGCCTCCAGAAAAAGTAGTGATCAACTCATGGATATCCATGGGTGGCTTAACTCTAGCCGCTTGCTCCCTCCACTTGATGGCATACTCTCTAAAGCTTTCAGTTGACGTTTTCTTCATATTGGACAGGGAATTGCTTTCTGGCGCAATATCGATGTTGTACTGAAATTATTTGACGAAGGCCTGGGCCATGTCATCCCAAACATGCCAGTGAGAGATATCTTGTTCAATGAACCATTCAGAGGCTACTCCCACCAAACTCTCCCCAAAATAAGCCATCAGCAATCTTTTTTTCCTCCTGCGCCCCTCAGTTGGTTGCGGTACCTTTTCAAGTTGGCGATAAGGTTGTCGTGTCCATAATATTTCTCAAATTTTGGGGTCTTGAACCCAGGTGGAAAATGGATGTGAGGGAACATCCATAGATCTCTGAATGAAACATTTTTGTGACCACCTAGTCCTTGTATGTTCTTTATGTTATGTTCGAGACTTTTCTTTTTTTGGCCATATCATTTGGCTCACCCGTCTTGGCAGCCTTTTCAGTTTCTATAGGTGACTCGTAATGAGGAGTCTGATTGTATGGAGCCGAGACCCTGAAAGCCATGTTTGGAGAGTAGTATTGTCTATCATAAGCATGAGATGGTAGCTCATTGTTTGGTCTCGTCACAGAAGGTAGTGGAGGGATTGTATATGTCGGTCCGCCAGACATGACGAGAGGGGTATTCCTAACCAGTACGGTTGGGGGTCGCACATTAGAGGTACTAGGGGCAACGGGGAAGCTGTAATTTGGCACATACCCTGGGGATAGAATGTGATCGCTCGTTACATGGATCGGTGATTGAGTAGCTAGGGGTATGGTGGAAGTTCCCTCTGAGGGACCCTGAGGCGGAGGCTGACCGGAGACCCAAGCCTGATACACATAAGACAGTTGTTGTTTCAATCTTCTTACTTCCTCTAACTCTTGCTCAACTGACTGACCCTGAGGGGCGTCACTAGCTAACTCGAATTCATCATTGTTAGTCATTGCTACTTTTCCCTTAGATCTGGTTAAGTAATGACGTGTTGCCAGTTTCATCACAAACGAACCACCTTAAACTTCCTATATAAGAGACAACAAAAGTGTTAGGATTAAATGTTTTACATATATGAATCACGTGTAATATGCAATGCTCCTAACATTATCATCATTTCTAACATGCTTTTGGAAGGCTTCATGTTTCATTCCGGTTTATAAGGTTGGTTCTTATTGACGCTTGTATTTTCTTCTCTCTTTTTTTTCGTTTTTCTTTTCACTGGCCTCATTTTGATCCCTCATTTTAGAGTCGTTGAAAAATATTTTGATCGAACATTTTGGGGATCGCCTGCGTATCCTGTCGCCACATGAATCAGATCATTACGTAGTTCAGGAACATGACCAACTTATATATATATA
>AWOL01S0003491.1:63171-78930 GCA_000715115.1 Nicotiana otophora
AACAACAACAACAACCCAGTATAATCCCACTAGTGGGGTCTGGGGAGGGTAGTGTGTACGCAGACCTTACCCCTACCCTGGGGTAGAGAGGCTGTTTCCAATAGACCCTCGGCATCCTTCCCTCCAAGAACTCCCCACCTTGCTCTTGGGGTGACTCGAACTCACAACCTCTTGGTTGGAAGTGGAGGGTGCTTACCAAGAGGTTGTGGGTTTGTAAAGTGAATCGGATATTTTAAAATTGGGGGTGGGTTATTTGATTTTTAGATTGTCACGTGTCCCTCCGTCAAAATTAGGGGCAAATTAGTGCAAAAGTATAAGGGTAAGGATATAACTGACCAGATACTCAAACGAAAGGTATATTTAAACTATTTCGAATAGTACAAGGATATATTTGACTATTTTTCGAAGGCAAAACAACAAGACTCAAAACACCAAAAGACTCTTATAGACTCAAAGACAACAAAAGAACAATCAAAGTGGACTGTAAACTAAAAGAAGACTCTGATCTCTGCAGGAGAATCCACCGGCATCACTGTAGTCAAGGCACTTATTCCTGCGGCTGACCCCCAATATCGCAGTATATATTCTCTAAGTCTATAGATATGTGACGGGTGACATTCAATGATACTTCTACAAACCGCTCAGCCATCACTCCTTGGTGATTCATGCATGCTCGGAAAGTATATGTGGCTACCTCGAGGATCTTTCCCTTATTGTGCTCCTAAGCCAAATGCAACTCTTGATTTTGTTGACCACGGGTTTTGGCTAGATCCAATGCATCATGCTCGCGCTCCAAGGCCATATCTCTCCGGCGCCGAGCTTCTAGTGACTCCCCCTCTAAGCAATCGATCACTTTTTGGTAGTGATGTCTTTCTATTTCAAACTCGGCGATCTGGCACTCCTTACTTGACTCACCTCCTCCTATCTGATTCCTTAGACCTTGGATTAATGGAGAAAAATCTCTACGCTTATGATCACGGATCACGTTGAACTGGGTTTCTCTCTCTTCTTGTTGCTGAACGGTTGTGACTTTGTATTTCTGCCTCATCTATGCCTTTAGGCTTGCTTCTCTCGTTCCCACTGAGCTTTCTCTTTCTCAAAAGAATCATATTGTAGATCCTTATCTATTTGAATGATGCCGAGCTCTTCTTGTACTGCTCCAAAGGTTGACTCATAATCCCATTTCATCTCTTCCGTAGCTAACCAAACTCTATTTTGAATCATAGCCTCCCAATCAAATGCATTCCTTATGGATCTTTCTGGCCTTTGCTCCGGGGTCGCCTGATTATGAAACCACTCAAGATACATGAGGCTCACCTATCTACGTTCACGATCGGCTACCATCTCGTCCAAGTCAGAAACCTACTACCGAACCAAACCTTTTGTGCATATGACTCCCTTGGAAGTTCCTCTCCCTTTAATTCCCACACAAACGTGCACATGTCCTCAATCCGGGCCTCTTTTGTTCTCTCCGTAGCTGGCACATGACACGTAGGGATGCGTAGGGTTGGAAACCTCTGAAACCCATAAGTATAAAGAACGGGATATACGTCGACATATGCATGACCCTAGAAGAAAGGAACAAATAATAGTTCCAAGTGATTCTATCAGCAGTCAATGAACCAAGAAATGTCTGCCAGGACTTCACCGCCTTTGGAAGATTACAACTCGCGACCCTATCTGGGTGACATCCAATGTAATTCAGCCAATTATTACTGAAATTTACTACTATAGGATGAAGATAAAGGTTCTCTATGAACCACATCTGAAACAAAATGTTGCATCCCTTGAAGTAGTCTTCGCCCTCTTGGCAGCGGGTCAAAGCTCAAAAAATATATCCCAGAATCATCGGAAGAATAGTATGATCCTTGCTACTTTGCAGATACGATATGACCGCAACCAATCGAATTCTAATTCACCCACCACGCTCTGGAAAGACCATGATTCCTAGAAATGATATCATCAAAGTGAAAATTCTCAACTCCCTCCATGCATCGTAACTCAATTGGTTGAAGAATTCTAAGCCCGAGAAGCTCTCGAACCTTTTCACATCCCCAAATCTATCATATAAATATTCCAATGGAACCCACCCTTCGTTCAAACAGCCCATTGGAATTCGATGAAGGCATAACTTCTTCAAAAAAATTAGATGTGTATAAGAGACAGATATATATATATATATATATATGTCTCATTCCGGTTTATAAGGTTGGTTCTTACTGACGCTTGTATTTTCTTCTCTTTGTTTTTCATTTTTCTTTTCACTGGCCTCATTTTGATCCCCCATTTTAGAGTCGTTGAAAAATATTTTGATCGAACATTTTGGGGGTCGCCTACGTATCATGTCGCTACATGAATCAGATCATTACGTAGTTCAGAAACATGACCAACTTATATATATATAGGTTCATTTTAGAATCTTTTTAAAACAAAATCTTTTTCATTGATTTTTAGATTTATTTTCGACTCAAATAGACTTTTTAAGATAAAAGGCAAAACAGAAAAGGGTCAAATATATCCTTCGTTTGAGTATCTGGTCGATTATATCCCAACCGTTATACTTTTGCACTGATTTTCCCCTAATTTAGACGGAAGGGCATGTGACAACCTAAAAAAGAAATAACCCACCCCAATTTTAAATGCCCGGATCCCTTTACAATCCACCCCTTAACTTGACCCATACCCGACCCATTCCCCTTAATTTGGTTTCTTCTTTGCAGGCATTTTTGAAAATCGTCACAGCCCCAAAACAGTTGAATCGAAGATGGTGAAAGGATGCCATAGAGAACGGATCAGACTATACGCCAGGCAAACTTTTCTTGGATACAAAAGGTCGAAATCACACCAGTATCCAAACACTTCGTTGATTAAGATCTGGGAAGTGAACACTAAGAAAGAAGTAAACTGTCACCTCGAGAAGCGAATGGAAAACATTTACAGTGCATTTGGGGTAAAGTTTGTAGGCTTCATGGAAACAGTGGCGTCTTTAGAGCCAACTTCAAGTCCAATTTGTCTTTCATGTCCATGGGTGATTGGGAGCTCAAGTTAGGGGTTTTATGTATGCAAGCAACATAAATGTGGCGCATAGAGAAATTTTAATTGCTTGATTATTGAACCCCTTGGGCTGTTGATTTGCATCCAAAATTTGAAGACATGATTGGCAATATGGAAATTACACTTGAACTTGAAAAATCATTTGGGTTTGAAAATGGAATTGTCTGCGCTTGAGCTACAATTTGGTTACTGTACTGATAAAATTGAAAGCAGCTAGATTTGATAACTGAGAAAAGAAATTTTGGGTCTTAAATTTTCGAGCTCTATCACTATAGCTCCTGAGATTTGAACTGGTGGAAGAAACTAGTTTGGGAGATTAATTATTTTATGACTGAAAGTAGTTGGGTTTTAACATTGATTTGGAGGGTAGAAGAGAGAGAAAGATGAAAAGAAAAAAAGGAAAGAAAATGAAAAGAAAAATAAAGAGAATTTAGAGGGGAATGGGTCGGGTATGGTTCAAGTTAAGGGGTGGGTTTGTAAATAACAACAACAACAACCCAGTATAATCCCACTAGTGGGGTCTGGGGAGGGTAGTGTGTACGCAGACCTTACCCCTACCCTGGGGTAGAGAGGCTGTTTCCAATAGACCCTCGGCATCCTTCCCTCCAAGAACTCCCCACCTTGCTCTTGGGGTGACTCGAACTCACAACCTCTTGGTTGGAAGTGGAGGGTGCTTACCATGAGGTTGTGGGTTTGTAAAGTGAATCGGATATTTTAAAATTGGGGGTGGGTTATTTGATTTTTAGATTGTCACGTGTCCCTCCGTCAAAATTAGGGGCAAATTAGTGCAAAAGTATAAGGGTAAGGATATAACTGACCAGATACTCAAACGAAAGGTATATTTAAACTATTTCGAATAGTACAAGGATATATTTGACTATTTTTCGAAGGCAAAACAACAAGACTCAAAACACCAAAAGACTCTTATAGACTCAAAGACAACAAAAGAACAATCAAAGTGGACTGTAAACTAAAAGAAGACTCTGATCTCTGCAGGAGAATCCACCGGCATCACTGTAGTCAAGGCACTTATTCCTGCGGCTGACCCCCAATATCGCAGTATATATTCTCTAAGTCTATAGATATGTGACGGGTGACATTCAATGATACTTCTACAAACCGCTCAGCCATCACTCCTTGGTGATTCATGCATGCTCGGAAAGTATATGTGGCTACCTCGAGGATCTTTCCCTTATTGTGCTCCTAAGCCAAATGCAACTCTTGATTTTGTTGACCACGGGTTTTGGCTAGATCCAATGCATCATGCTCGCGCTCCAAGGCCATATCTCTCCGGCGCCGAGCTTCTAGTGACTCCCCCTCTAAGCAATCGATCACTTTTTGGTAGTGATGTCTTTCTATTTCAAACTCGGCGATCTGGCACTCCTTACTTGACTCACCTCCTCCTATCTGATTCCTTAGACCTTGGATTAATGGAGAAAAATCTCTACGCTTATGATCACGGATCACGTTGAACTGGGTTTCTCTCTCTTCTTGTTGCTGAACGGTTGTGACTTTGTATTTCTGCCTCATCTATGCCTTTAGGCTTGCTTCTCTCGTTCCCACTGAGCTTTCTCTTTCTCAAAAGAATCATATTGTAGATCCTTATCTATTTGAATGATGCCGAGCTCTTCTTGTACTGCTCCAAAGGTTGACTCATAATCCCATTTCATCTCTTCCGTAGCTAACCAAACTCTATTTTGAATCATAGCCTCCCAATCAAATGCATTCCTTATGGATCTTTCTGGCCTTTGCTCCGGGGTCGCCTGATTATGAAACCACTCAAGATACATGAGGCTCACCTATCTACGTTCACGATCGGCTACCATCTCGTCCAAGTCAGAAACCTACTACCGAACCAAACCTTTTGTGCATATGACTCCCTTGGAAGTTCCTCTCCCTTTAATTCCCACACAAACGTGCACATGTCCTCAATCCGGGCCTCTTTTGTTCTCTCCGTAGCTGGCACATGACACGTAGGGATGCGTAGGGTTGGAAACCTCTGAAACCCATAAGTATAAAGAACGGGATATACGTCGACATATGCATGACCCTAGAAGAAAGGAACAAATAATAGTTCCAAGTGATTCTATCAGCAGTCAATGAACCAAGAAATGTCTGCCAGGACTTCACCGCCTTTGGAAGATTACAACTCGCGACCCTATCTGGGTGACATCCAATGTAATTCAGCCAATTATTACTGAAATTTACTACTATAGGATGAAGATAAAGGTTCTCTATGAACCACATCTGAAACAAAATGTTGCATCCCTTGAAGTAGTCTTCGCCCTCTTGGCAGCGGGTCAAAGCTCAAAAAATATATCCCAGAATCATCGGAAGAATAGTATGATCCTTGCTACTTTGCAGATACGATATGACCGCAACCAATCGAATTCTAATTCACCCACCACGCTCTGGAAAGACCATGATTCCTAGAAATGATATCATCAAAGTGAAAATTCTCAACTCCCTCCATGCATCGTAACTCAATTGGTTGAAGAATTCTAAGCCCGAGAAGCTCTCGAACCTTTTCACATCCCCAAATCTATCATATAAATATTCCAATGGAACCCACCCTTCGTTCAAACAGCCCATTGGAATTCGATGAAGGCATAACTTCTTCAAAAAAATTATTTACGCCAAATTTTCTCGGAGCTGCAGGCTTTTTCCCATGAAGGTTTCTCCCCAATCCTGTAAACCCCCCTAATTCTTCTACTGTAGGCGTGATTTCACAATCTTTGAACTTGAGACATTATTCACATGATCCCAAAAACCCACTAGGGCCAAATATGTTTAAAAGTGAATAAATAAAAATAGACAAAGTAGCTATTCTTACAAAAACATTCCTTCAGCAATTTCAAGGAAGATTTTAAGGCTGTATCGGCAAAAAGGACCGGATACAAAGGCAAAAGAATAAAAAGCAGACAAAAATAGATGAAATTGTTATTTTTATAAAAACAATATTTCACCACTTTCGCAGAAGGTTTAAGGTTGTCTCGGCAAAAATGGCCGAACATAAGGGAAAAATGTTAAAAAGCAAAAAATGGACAAAATAACTATTTTTACAAAAATGCCCCTTTAGTACTTTTGAGGAAGATTTTAAGGTTGTCTTGGCAAAAACGACCGGATACAAAGGCAACACAGTAAAAAGCACACAAAATAGATGAAATTGTCATTTTTAAAAAACAATCTTTGAACACTTTCGTGGAAGGTTTAAGGCTGTCTCGACAAAAATGGTCTGACATAAGGGTAAAATGGTAAAAAAATAAAAAAAATAGACAAAGTAACTATTTTTGCAAAAATGACCCTTTAGCACTTCCGAGGAAGATTTTAAGGTTGTCTCGGCAAATACGTTACGAGGAAAAAACGATAAAAGGTGACCAAAAATAGTTATATTATTTCTCTTTTTTTCGAAAATTTTCATGCAAATGCGTAATTTTTATGCTTTTTAAAAAAAATGTGATCCAAACCCGATGGAGGTTGCCTACGTATCTCATCGAGAATCAGACCCGCGTAGTTCGATGAAATCGACTAAATTAATCTCCCACTAGACCACATCATTTTTTTTAATAAATAAAAAACAGACATTTGTACAAAAAATCGAGAGCATGTTCTTTATTTCTCTTTGTTCATTCAACTGATCCACCCTAAAACCGGTCATCATGCAAGACTCCAAAATAATGTAACAGGTAGCACATAATCATGAACATAATGCTTTCAAAGAGGATATTTGTCTTATATGGACCCGACCCCTGTGCCGAATTTCGCTAAATCAAATACATGTGATGCAAATAAAACGAACCTACTAGGGATATCTGGCATGAGGTTTGTTCTTCTAGGTTTAAATCCTAGTGGAGAAAGTATCTAGACTAGCTTACTCGAGCCGAGGAGGGTCAGCGTACCGGTAGCATTACTTTCAGGCTTAGCTGGTGGTGCTCCCTGCCTAAAACATGTGTGACTAAAATCTTTTACCGGATGGCAAGCACTTCGGCTATCTCAAAGAAAGTGGGCTATTTCAAGCAAATGCCTAATTTTAATTTCAAGAAGACTCAAACAGGATGCGTGAGAAGATAGTTTATATGTACAGTTCAATCAAAGCGGTAAAAAGCGGACAAGTAGCACATTAGGCCTAAATAAATCACAGTATATACAAATTTAATAAAGTCAAATAAAGTAAATGTACATGACCTAATTCTTGAATTTTTTCAGCAGAGTCCCCGAAACTGTCACCCCATTTTTACCCCAAAAGATATATGTTGTGGTATTGTTGCGAATTAAAGGATTTTTTCAATTAAACTGATAAACTTTAGTAGAGATTATTTTATTGTTCAGAGCCGCCAATTAGAATTTGAATCCCAAGCAAAGGAAGTTTTGACTCTATTATTATTGGTCTACAAAAATAAAGTCCGGGTAAGGAATTTTGTTGACCATGAAAAAGGTGTAAGGCACTCCCCAAATTCTGTGGTTCTAGCACGGTCGCTTTATTGGTTTAAACCTGATTTGAATTAATTTTGGACAAACTGTGCTTTATTTAATTTCCATGTTTTACCTATCCGCTTTTATTTCTTGATTATTAGAATTATTAAAAGATGTTTGGAATAATAAGATGTTGTGACCACACAACGGAAGAGAATGCGTGATCGAGACAAAATTTATTACTTTTGTTAGTGTTGCGCAAGTAAATCCGTTGTCATGATAAAAGATTATTAGCACGTTATTACTTTTGGGAAAATTATTACATTTGAGGAAAATAATTTTGAAATTTATTAAATGTCCACTAACGCGCTATGCAAGCGAATCCGCGATTTATAGGAAGGGATTAACTAAAATAGGAACTAATTAACGTTATTGGCTATGGTATGAAATAAATGAATTAATTTATTGAATGTTAAATATCACGCTATGCAAGCGAGTCCGTGAATGAAAAAGTCAAAGCACGCCTACTAGTTGCCTAGCGGTTAAATTAATTAAAATGTGTTTAAACTTATTTTTTTTAAAATTATTATTACCTAATCAACCGAAAAAGAATATGACATTATTATAATTATTGTTTAACTAATGCAAGACATTAAACCCGGGTAAGCTCAAGCTAAACATTCATGGCATTAGGTCCCTTATTTTACAAAGGAATTTTTACATTCCTATACACTATTTGAAACCTTATCACCCCTACTCAAGTTTCAATTTAATTACATGGTCATATACAATTTACCAATTATATACAAATAAGTTTTAAATGAATATCCCTTTATATTAAGAATTGAATAAGGAATATCAGTTATTTCCTTATCCCTTTATATTTGCCCTCTCTCTCTCTTCGTCTCTCTACTCTCATATGTTTTTTCCCCAATTTTTCTTCATTTGATGTTCTCTGTTTTTTTATGCTTTCTTGTTGTATAGAGTTTTAATGAAATTCATCAATGGATTTCAATCTTTTTAACTTAGCAATTTTCTTTCATGTTGCACAATTGGTGTTCAAATTGAAATTGTCAATCAATAAATTTTGAAGGTGTTTGACTCTCCACCATTCACAGCCATTAAAAAGCTTTGAAGCCTTGAAATCGAATTTGTGTTTTTAAAAATTATTATTTTTTTGGATTGGGTGTTGTTGCAAACAATTGGGAATATTGTTTGGAGTTTATATATCAATTTTGAGGGTATTTTGGTGAAGATTAGACTTGATTTTGGCTGAATTTCAGATTGAAACTCGAAGAACAAGAACACATGACATACAATATATTTACGAAATTGTAGTAAAGTTATATTATAATTGTATATAAATTGTATTATGTTGTAGTTATATATTATTTTTTATTTGAATGTTCTATGAAAGTTGAAAATAGTTTTATAATGTATGAATCGTTGTATAAAATTTGTATTTAAGTTATCAATACTATCTTTTTACATAAAATTGTTGATATGTATCAAAATTCTATTAAGAGAGTAAATTTTGATTGGAATTTTAGAGAGGAAGAAGCACACACCACAGACAAAATATATACAAATCAAATTCAAAATATATACAAAAGACATATTGTATAAAAATTATAATTAAGTTGTATGATATTGTAGTTGTATTTAACTGGGTAGAAATAGTGTATGAAAGTTATAGATAAGTTGTATAATATCTAATTAATTGTATGAAATTTATTTTTTTACTATGTATAAATCAGATACAAAAATATACAAAAAACATATTGTATAAAATTTGAATAAAAATTGTATTTAAGTTGTATGATATTGTAGTTGTATTTAACTGGGTAAAACTAATGTGTGAAAGTTATAGATAATTTGGAAATAAGTTGTATAATATATAATTAGATGTATGGAATTTATTTTTACTATATATGTTGTTGTAGATATTCAAATTTGCATTAAATTTATTAAATTTATTTTAAATTTGTATGTTGATATACCATATATTATTCTTAGAGATGGAGATTTTATGTGTTTAGTTTGAATATAAATATGCAATGAAGTTTAGATTCAGTAGAAGTTCTCTTTTAGGCTGTATTGATGAATAATTGTTGATTCCTTGGGAAACATAATTGTTGTGATTTAGTAGTATAAGTGTTCTGTAAAATGCCAAGCATAAAGTAATCCAACATGTCACTCATATCGATGCAAGTATCATTAACATGAAGTCCTATAAACAGAATCATGAGTACTGGACTATCATCCATTTTAGTTGGTTGCATATCGTGCTGTCGAGGTTTGGGATCTTGTCACAACCCAAAATCCTTACCTGTCGTGATGGCGCCTATCTCAATACTAGACAAGCCGACAACCTCAATAAGCCACATTTTCTCTTAAGTTTGAAATCATAACATTTGAATTTCCATAGAAAAATCTCACAAATTATTGATATAAGATACATTCCCAAAACCCGGTGTCACTGAGTACATGAGCATCTAAATGATAACAATGTCTAACTGATAAAAAAACACTGTCTGAAAAATGTAGAATAATAAAACAACTGAAAAGAAGAGAGTCAATGTCTGCAGACGCCAAGCAGCTACCTCGATAGTCTCCAAAGATAAAGCTCCAAAATACTAGCAACTACCGTATCCGGAGGTACCTGGATATGCACACGAGGTGCAGGGTGTAGTATGAGTACAACCAACTCAGCAAGTAACAATACTAAATAAAGAGTTGAAGATAATGACGAGGTTCAGAGGTGAGTGCAATTATAGTAATTTGCAACATAAGATTTAGGGCATACTTTCATGTTCAACATTTAATACTCAACAGTAATTTCATATCAAGTTCGACTTAAAAAAAAGAAGATAATATCTTTTAGAAATTTCCAACACAGTAATATATGACAACTGTAGTGCAATAAGAATGAAATCATATGCATCCTCTCAGGACCACAGTCACTCAGCCATTTCATTCACTCAATACTCAGCACTCGCACTCAGTAGGTACTTGCGCTCACTGGGTCTGTGTACAAACTCCGGAGGGGCTCCTTCAGCCCAAGCACTATAATCCGCACGGACAACTCACGTGCTATAGTATCAATATCCGGATTCGTACGGACAACTCACGTGCTATAGTATAATATCTGGATCCGCACGGACAAGTCACGTGCTGCACGAATAGCTCACGTGCTATAGTATAATATCTGGATCCGCATGGACAACTCACGTACTTCACGGACAACTCACGTGCTATAGTATAATATCTCACAATCAAGCCCTCAGCCTCACTCAGTCATAAATCTCTCCAGTCTCTCGGGCTCTCAATAATCATGAAAATCAGCCCAAACAAAAATAATATGATGCATCAATAATGAACAATAGAGATTGGGATAAAATAAACAAGTAAAACTGTGACTGAGTACAAAATAACAATTTAGCAAGTAATTCAACATGTATGCGATCTCTGTGGGTCCCTACAGTACCAACACATAGTCTAAATATGATTTGTGGTTTAATTTTCCTACTACATGGGGAATGTATAGATAACGATAGATTATTCAACTACACGGTTCCATGGAATTTGACCAAGTCATAATTCTTACGGTGCACGCCCACACGCCCATCACCTAGTATGTGCGTCACCTCAAAATCAATCACATATCACAGAATCCGGGGTTTCATACCCTCAGGACCAAATTTAGAACTGTTACTTACATTAATCCGAGCAATTCTTTATTCCAATAAGCCTTTTTCTCACGATTCGGCCTCCGAACGCCTCGAGTCTTAGTCAAAATAATTTGATACAATCAACATGAGGTATAGGAATCAATTCCATATGAAAATGCTAAGTTTCACAATAAAATCCGAAAATAACTGAAAAATTAATAGTGAGACCCACATCTCAGAACCCGACAAAAGTTATAAACTATGAGCGCCCATTCAACCACGAGTCCAACCATACAAAAATTACTAAATTCCGACATCGGATTGACCTTCAAATATTCATTTTATATTTTTGGAAGATTTTATAAAAATCTGATTTTATTTTCTTCCATAAATTCACAGATTTATGATGTAAATGAGTATGGAATCATAAAATATAATCAATATTGGATAAGGAACACTTACCCCAATGTTTTCGAGTGAAAATTGCCCAAATATCGCCTAAACCGAGCTCCCCAAACTCAAAAATAAGTAAAAATGGCAAAACTCCCCGTTTTATGGGGTTTTTACATCTGTGGCACCACAGGTGGCATGGCGCCACCTGTGGCGTCCTTTCCAGTACCTCCAGCAGTCCCAGTTCCAGGGATAGCGCCCCATGCTACACTGGACGCTGACGACGACGGGAAATATTTCCCGACACGAAAATGGACATAACTCTCTCATACGATGTCCGAATTCGACGATTCTTTTTGCTATGGCTCCAAAATTTCAATATGAATCTAATGCTTCAATAAAAACTGAATTTGGAACTCATTTTATTAATGTGATACTACTTATTCTTGAAGAAACGATGTCGGACATTCTACATTCGATGTCGAAACCTAGCAAATCAAGTCCGATTGACCTCAAATTTTGCACACAAGTCATAAATGATATAACAGACCTATTTCAATTGTCAAAATCAGATTCCGACCCCGATATCAAAAAGTCAACTCCCCGGTCAAACTTCCAACTTAAATTTCTATTTTTAGCCATTTCAAGCCTAATTTAACTACGGACTTCCACATAATGTTTCGGACACCTTCCTAAATCCAAAATCATCATACGGAGCTATTGGAATCATCAAAACTCTATTCCGAGGTCGTTTACACATAAGTCAACTTTNATAAATGATATAACAGACCTATTTCAATTGTCAAAATCAGATTCCGACCCCGATATCAAAAAGTCAACTCCCCGGTCAAACTTCCAACTTAAATTTCTATTTTTAGCCATTTCAAGCCTAATTTAACTATGGACTTCCAAATAATTTTTCGGGCGCATTCCTAAGTCCAAAATCACCATACGGAGCTGTTGAAATCATCAAAACTCTATTTCGGGATCGTTTACACATAAGTCAATCATCCGATCAACCTTTACAACTTAAGCTTTCATCTTTGAGATTAAGTGTCTCAATTTATTCCGAAACCTTACCGGACCCGAACCAATTACCCTGACAAGTCACATAACAACTGTAAAGTACAAATTGAGCAGTAAATAGGGGAACGGGGCTGTAATACTCAAAATGACCGACCGGGTCATTACAAATCCTCTTGTGGTTGCCGCTTCATCGACATTATCGAAGTCTATAAAAGGGAAAGAGAGCAACAATTCCACGCTATTGAAATTTCAAAAGATGAAGCTACGTGGCGGCGGCGGCACCGAAACGGAAGATGATAATCATGGAGTATTTGTATTGGTATTGGTAATGGTGGTTGAGGAGATAAAAAGACCAACATGCATTAGCCGATGAATATTCTGGAGAGAAGAGGGGAGAGAGGAGAGAAAAAGGGAAAAGGGCGTAACTAAATCCCTTGATTGAAGGCACTAATAATGGATTGGGAGCCTTTTAAGGTGTAATATATATAATTTGTAAGTAATCCTTGTTTAGGACGCGTATTATACAAAATTAGAATAATTTTGATAAATAAGTTTCAAATATTATATAGGAACGAAAAAATCCCTTTAACAAAAGACATATAGGCTTTAAAGAAAGGCCCAACTTACTTTCTATTGGCATTGGGCTTACAGATTTTAGCTTATTTAGCCCATGTTGCTTAAGAGCCTCAATGACTAAGACAACACAATGACAAGTAGTCTCCTAAGCCCAAATTGCTTCTCATGTTAATGTCCAAACTAAAATTATTTTCATAAAAGAAACTTACAAGCTAATTATTATCTTTGCTCTTTTATCTTCTTAATCAACTAAGTATTTCTTAAGGGCTAACTAATACTTCTACTCATCTACTATTCTACACCAACATGGCACTAAGACTACAAACCCATTAGCAACATAAACACCTTAAGCATTTGAATCCACTCTCATAATTACAACCACAACTAATTATAAAAACTACAAAATGGTAATACTTTTAATGCTAAAGAGAAGAACTATAATATGACATTATGTTGATTATAATTTAAAGCATCAACAAATTTGAAGCAAGAAGTCTTTCCTAGATAATTATACATGAACCTTAGAAGTAACTCACAAAAAAAGATCCAAAACCAAAGAAACATGCTCAAAGATGAGGTTTAACTACATTTTGCAGAATATTATCTTAACTACAAATGTAAAGGAAGCTTGGAGATTTAACTACATTCTACAAATTTTAACATGCTTAAGATGAATGACGCAATTGAACATGTTTCCATTCGATAAGGTATATCAAACAAATCCAAAGAGCCAAGACAAGTCCATATCTTCAACTGTTTGATATGAAAATCTGCATTACAAAGTTCAAGGTTTACATGGGTCGCAGAAAATAAATACAACAATGAAGAATAGAAGCTCAGCAACAAAAGTAACAGAAAATAACAGCAAAATCAGCAGAAAACAAGCAGCAAATTCGTATTTAAACAGCCCAAAAATCTTAGAGAAGAAATCCAGAACCATCTCTAAAGAAAGCTATACTTTTTTAAAAGTTTGCTCTAAGATTCACTCACAAAACTCACAATTTTAGCTTTATTAAAGGATGCTTCAACTGCTGATATTTTTGCTCTCAAAGTTGTATTTTTTAGTGTGTAAACAATGTCCAATAAATATGTGATAGAGGGTGTCTAAAATGAGGAAAGGACAGCCCTTAAGTAGGCAAAGAAAGCCACTTTTTAGATAGATTTTAATTTACTAAAAGTCTGTCCAAAAATGGATGACTTTGTGTGCTAAACATTGTTCAACAGCTGTCCAAAAGGTGAATGGACAGCCTGAATACCTGATGTGGCAGAAGTATGGAGAAAACTGTATTTTCAGTCACCCTACTAGTAAAAAGTAGGCTACTAGTACCTTAAATCATGATCAAACCCATCTAAACTTTAGATTTTAACTAAATCAGTACCAAACCTAGTTTGAAACCAAACAACAGAACTTACTATTTAATTAACAAAAGAAACATCATGCTAAGTAGTAACTAGACTAAACACATTTTAACTAATAACTAACCAAGAGAACTTATAACCTAATGAATGAAATCAACAAAATGATGCATTGATCAGTGAAGACATTAATACTCACTACCTTTAATAAATATGAAATGAGGAAAATCAAACATGAAAATCGAAACTCAACAACTAACGCAAAGCAAAAACATATTAACAGTGAGGTGATTAACAAAACTGATCGATTAAACCAAAAACGTAATGACAAACTAAACGACTAACTAATACATGATTCGAAAGTATTAAGCAATGACCAACATTGAAGAATGTTAATGAAAGTAAATGTCACGACCCAAAATCCATTAAAGGTTGTGATGGCGCTTAACACCGATGCCAGGCCAGCCAACCTTGACTAATTAATTTAATTACTCATTTATGTATTTTTTAATCAAAATTTTCTTAAATTAAATAGTAAATATAGAACTAATAGAGTAAGTGATAAATATTTTAGCAATTAAATTACTAAACAACCCATAACCACTCCCAAAATCCGGCGTCACAAGTGCATGAGCATTTATTAGGGAGTAAAATAAAATACAGCATCTGTCCGGAATACAAATTAGACAGAAAAAATATAAATAACTCTGAAGGAGACTCTGTTGGCTACAGATCGTAATATAGAATGCAACTCACCTAAATCCCAGTATTTTTACCACACCTCTGCGCCCACAAGGCCGCTAGACATATATGTACCTGCACAAAAATATACAGTAAGTGTAGTATGAGTACGAAAATAATGTGTACGCAGTAAGTATCAAGCCTAATCTCGAAGAAGTAGTAACGAGAGGTCGACTTTGACACTCACTAAGGGTCAATAATATTATAATAGAATATATTTAATCGACATGATTTATAGGAATAACAATAATTTCCTTAACAAGCAAAGATAATTACTTCTTCCAATACCAATAATTTTCAATTTATGAATTAGCTCCACAAGCTGTAATAAAATATTAAGGTATCGTGTAATTATTATTATTAGGCATGATTTCCGTCGTGGTCGTACGGCCCGATCCAGAGTATTGTGTACACTGCCGAGGGACATGCAACATGATCCATAGATGCATCTATATTGCCGAGGCGTTCGGCTCGCTCCACAAGAAAGGAGGACATTTTCTTATGAACCTCCGGAATGAGAATATATATATAT